>JAJTIZ010000064.1:0-245804 GCA_021365335.1 Phaeosphaeriaceae sp. PMI808
GTGCTTATTTACCTTATTTCATCTTTCTTCACGCATTTTTGTGATACTATCTTGCATTCCTCAGGGATTTATGGCTCATGAGGGTGGAAGGACATCGATACTGCCTGGGCAACTTGTCCTTCTCCCTTCGACATCCTGTTAGTTACACCAACTGCTCCAATGAATTAATCCTGTTCGATAGTAACAATGTTCATAAATCATGCAAGACTCAAGAAATTAGCTGCTTATTTCTGTAAGCTTTCGAAGTTAGCTTAAGTGCACACATTTTCTAGACTGCAGATGACTGAACAGAGGTTCACGTCGATTGCAATAGTCATCGGATGAGATAGTGCAAAAGAGACAAAGATCGTCGCGGAAAAGTCATTGGAAGTCTTCCTTTACAAGGAAAACCGAAGAATACGTCGCATTTGTTGAACTTTTGCCAAAGGATCGACAAGCTGATTATTGTCATTTAGCTGTTTTAGGCAAAGACTTTCAGAAACTAGAAAATTTCATAGTACATAGAATTGTAAATGAATATTTAATAGGTGGAAAGCTTGATTGGCACACGACTGGGTACCAGATGTAGATGCTGGTGAGTGTAGACAGTTCAGACTACCCGTCTCACACTAACGTATAGCCTGACCTTGAAAGGATTATTAATACTGTTATCTCTAACGAAGGCTCGCGACGGAAAAGAGGTGACAAACATCCGTGATTAAGGCGACCTTATAGCTTATAGGGTGACACATTCGAACGGCAATCTAGGCAAAGTAGTACGCTCATGGCGCTACATATAACAAAACTCTGGAGATGTGCGAATATGATGCCAGATAGTATTAATATCCTATTCTAGAGCTTACTAGCAAACCCGGCTACCTCTTTCGTGAAAATCACCTTCATCGGTGCTGCAAGTAGACCCTCCTTTTTCATAATCCTTCCCAATGTCTTGGAAGCCTCGCTTTTTGAATGTGTTTGGATCGCTGCCATATCCCTGTATCTATGCCGTATCAGTTCAACGTTCTAATCAAGTAATAGAGGGGAATATGCACGTTTCAAGCATAATGAATGTTGGGCTATCTCCTTTTGTCTCCCTTTGCAGGTGATAACGCAGTGTGCCAGGCTCGTTAGCCTTGACATCAGCTGCGGCTTGCCTGAGAAGCTCTTCAACCTAAGGGATTTGTCAGACTTTAGCTATTTAGTTCATGATGAAAACGCACTCTGTCCGCCTTGCCAGGGCTTGGCGTGAGTAGTGCGATGATGTCAATTGGCATGATGCGTGATTTTAATGATATTATAACGTGGGGATATGCGAGACGGTAGAAAGAAGAAGGAATTAACTTCAGAGAAACTTAATTACAGGCAGGATCGCCGATGATGGGGTAAACGGTACGCGATGAGCAGCCGAAAGTTGCCGAGGTACATCCCAATGAAGCAGGCACGAAGCTTTCTCAAACATGAGTAGAACTCGTTTGTTTTTGCTGTCGAGGGGCATCTCAAAATTAAATGTGACCAATAAACATATTATTCTAGCGATGGGAATTCTTCCGGAATAGCTAGTGCGGCTGGTTACATCATTACCCTAGGACAACATCACGGGCTACTTACGCACTGCACGGTGTTGATGTTTACTAATGATTACTATCCCTCTAAAATAGGTTTACCAAGTTAAAGATACCAGGGCTTGAAAACAATATTGTTTGCGCAGAAGACTACTTTGTCCCAAAGTTGCTCCCTCTTGCCGGGTTTAGTAAGATCTGGGTTTCTATAAATTCCAATCTGTTGTTTATTTCGATCAACCTATACGAAGGTGTCAAAATCGTCCTAGTTATCTCAGCGTACAACCGTACTTTACGTGACTCCTCCAACTACAAATAATCAGCAAACTAATAGAGAACTTCATTTTGTCCACCTGCAAAGTCGGTCAACGGGGGTCTCAGTACGGACGTTCAAGTTCTTCATATACGACCGTAACAATTAGAATTTTGAAGAGACAGGAAGGCGGTAAAAATGTCCCAGAGGTCAGCTTGTCACCTATTGGAAAGGGTGCTGATAGAAGTCAACGAAGATGGGTTTGGGGGTCGAGTGAGTTGAGTAGGATATAAATCCTGACTACTCTCTTATACTCTGGAGTACAATAAGATTACTCACTTGGCAGTTGTGGTGGTGTTCATACTACTACTGTATAGGGTTTAACTCCGACAGACTCGACCGCTGAATCTCTCACTGACCACACCACTTAGCACACCACACAAAACTCTGCAATAAATATAATAAGTGATAATTCATTTCGTTCCTTAAAAACCTAACTCGCTCGCACGAAGGCGGCATCCTCCTCTATTTGCAAGAAGAACAAGAAAAACTCAGACATGTTTGCCATAAAAACAAACATCGAGCAAAAAAACCCCAATCCAAACTCACCCCCTTCCCCATACAAGAAAACTAGAAAAACCAAAAGATATACATATACTTATACACAAGAATTTCGCTTTATCCCTCAATTAGCAAGCCACCCCAACTCTAAAACCCATACCCCCTCCTCCCCCCCGTCCTCCCTCTCCTCCCCGCCGTCCCACCCCCAGGCCCAATATCAATACTCTGCAACTCCAAGCTAAGCGCTAAATCCTCATTCGTAACCGGCGCGCCCTGTTCCAGCGGAATTTTCGCCGGAATCGGGGGCGCAGAATATCTTGTCGAAGACGAATGAGGAGGAGCATGGGTAGTGTAAGAATTGGGATTGTGGCGTTCGCGTAGGACGTGAGAGTCTGGTTGTTGTTGTTGTTGTTGGTAGGCAGGTGGATTGTGATTGAAATTGTGATTTTGCGCGGAAGAATCGTAGGAAGGGCGTGGGGAGCGGCGAGGACGGGGATCGGAGAGGACGAGGGCGGTTGAGAAGTCGTGGTGGGAGGTTACGAGGGCTGTGGATTGGGGGTCGAAGTTTTGGGAAGTGGAGTGGCGGATGCGATCGCGAGATTCGCGGTCGCGGCGGTATTTTTCTTCGCGTTGGCGGGCGGCCTCGATGTCGCGGGAGCCGTTTGGTTGGGCGCGGGTGCGTGTGGCGGGCGCTTTGATGGTGCCTTTAGGTGTGGGTTCGGGCGCCCAGTTGTCGATGGGGAGGTGGTCGGAGGCGTCGACGACGCGGCCGCTGAAGGTTACAATTTGACCTTTGTCGTTGTATTCCATGCGGCTGCCAGGCCGTTCTTCTGAGTCAGAGTTGCCGGGCACTGGGGATCTGGAGGCCCGGGGGTTGTACACATCGAAGCTGTCTGGGTTGAATGCCACGCTAGACAATCGCCGGGTTCCCGAGTCTTCCATGGGAGGTGGTCGTGGTGACACTGATTTTCGTGTTGGCATGCTTCGTGCAGGCCCTCTAGACATGCGATCATCGACTGGGTTTGGAGAGTATCGTTGCATGCGATCATCAACTGGATTCGGAGAGTATCGTTGCATGCGATCATCAATTGGATTGGGCGAGTATCTCGACATGCGGTCATCGATTGGGTTAGGCGAGTATCGTGGATTAGGGCTTGTAGCTCGAGGCTTAACAATGGGCGCCTCATGCACAGGAGAGGTGCGTCGAGGCTGCTCTGGAGGATCATGTGGGTAGTAAGGCGAGTCGTAGGGCGGCAACGACCCACGGTGAACAAGCTCCTGAGAGTAGGGAGGGGTGTCATACTGGGTAGCTGAACGATACTCAGCAGGTTCCGAGTATTGTCGTAGGCGTGGTGGTGTCTCGTAGGATGGTGGCGGTGCTTGGTATGCCACCATTTCTCGGGATGGGTCGTGGCCAGCGACCAGACTTGATGGGAGAGCTATTGTTTCTTGCCTTAGGGGGGAAGGGGCTATGGCATCACCAGATTCCGGCCGACTTGATTGGTGCGTCGATACTCGAGGAAAGGTCATTCGTCGCTCAGAAGGCTGCTGGCGAAGATACTCGTCGAGTACGTATGTATTTGGCGGACTATACGATGCTTGTTGTGGCTCTTCTCGGTAGCGAGATATGTTCAAAGGCGCGGGACTCTCATCATGATAGCTCTGTCGCCTCTCTCGGTTAGGGTGTGGTAAGGTGCTGGCGTTTCTCCTGTGTGCTGGTGGAGGAGGCGGCATGTCGTCTTCATCTTCTACCATTGGCTGCATGGCGCTGCGCCTGCGATGCGTAGGACTGTGGTCGTAGGGCGAAGGCAGACTACCATAGGTTTCCGCATAGGACTGCTCGAGTGGTGACGGCTGTGGGCTGCGGTCGCGGCTGCGAGTTGGACGCAGCGGTGCAACCTGGTATGCGGGATCCTGGTATTGGTTTTGTGAGTATAGAGCAACTTGAGAATTTGGGTCCTCATATTCGAGATACTGCTCTTGACGTAGTGGCTCAGACTG
The DNA here is from genome assembly GCA_021365335.1 of Phaeosphaeriaceae sp. PMI808. NCBI lineage: Eukaryota > Fungi > Ascomycota > Dothideomycetes > Pleosporales > Phaeosphaeriaceae > Phaeosphaeriaceae sp. PMI808. The sequence continues at coordinate 4,354 of JAJTIZ010000064.1, forward strand.
GTAGCTATGTTGCGTGGGGACCGCTGGTGCTGAATGGACATGGACTGGCTCATGTGGGTGTGGCTGGGAGACTCCACGTGAAGATTGGAAGTTGTCTTGGGACATGGCCCTTCCGGTATCTACATGATGAGAAACGGCACTGACAGACTGTACCTCGTAAGGCTTAGGTGCTGCATATGACATGTCGAAGCTCTGGCCATTTTGTTGGACGGCATTGGATAAGGAAGGCCGTGGGTTGGGCGGCGTGTAGGGATCCTGGGTAATTTGACGTTGTGGAGTGTGGTTGCTGGATACGGGTGTGCCGTTGAAGGAGGCGTCTGGCAATGGCCTGCGAGATGGCGTGTCTAATTGGTGGCTTGCTCGTTGCTGTAGAGGTACGCGTTCCTGGGGCTGTGGTTCCTGCTGTGGCTGTTGTTGTTGCTGTGGCTGCTGTGACGGTTGCTGTTGCTGCTTCTGTGGCTGCTGGTGTCGAGGTGAGCCCAACTCTCTTGGCCCAGCCATGATGCCGCGCAGCCCCCGAAGTTCTGGCGTGCTGTTGGGTGAAGGCGAGGCGGCTGTGGGGTCGGAGGGCAGTGGTCTCCGTTTGACCGGCATGCTCTGTCGTGGTCCGCCGATTGCTGGCTGGCCATCGGGGCGTGTGGACTCTTTCTTCCTCTCTGGGACGGGCTTTGCTTGCTTGGCCCGGCTGTCATAGTAGGTGAACTCGATACGGATCTCGCCGGCGTACTTGCCCTTGCAGTTGAGGGTGTGCCAGTCGTCGCCCTGTCCCCCGCCGGGGTTGATGACGGCCTCAAGGTTGGCCCAAGTCTCTCCAATCAGTTCTGTCTTCTTATCGTCATTGAACACCGACACCTTTAGGCGGTCGTAGTCTGGTGAGTCGTGTACTGTGAAGCGCAGCTCTTGGTCCCTGATGTCATTGTCAATACATGTCTATGCGCCTTTTCACCACTACACTCACCACTTGGGCGTCTGTCCACCGCGCTTATCTGTCTTGGTCTTCTTTGCTTCCTTGCCCAGTCTCGCAGCGCAATACGGGTCCTGCTTGCCCATGGTGCGCTTGTTGGGCAGGTTCCTCGCTCGGTCTACGATGACTACCAGTGTGCCTATCTCCGCTCCATCCCCCGTATTAGCAGAGAAGATGCCGGCGGTGTGGGCGCCGCCGGAGAGGGCCAAAGGAGCAGCTTTGGTAGCCATGATGCTCTGGCGTTGTCAAGTCGCGACGTGAGGGGTCCACTGTTCCAACTGCTAATGAGTCGCTTGGAAGTACTTCATACGCAACACTGCAATTGCGATACCAAAAGACGGTTGCAGCGACAAATGCAGCTGCAATGATTAGAATTAGGAGGGAAGGACTGCAAAGAAAAAAGAGCGACAAGAATTAGCTCTGTGCATGCAGTGTTGTCGCAGATGTCATGCAGTTCTCGGGAGAGCACTACCTATGTTTTGTTTGTCTACGCCGCCGTGGCTGGCACAGGGCGTTCCCCAGCCACGTCCTAACGACGACTTTCAGCCCCGCCAATCAGATTCTGAAACCACCTGTACCTTGCATCACTAACAACATACCAATTTCTTGTTTGGATCTAGATTTGCCATAGTACACAAATATCCTCCCTGCGAACCATGGATTGCGCTCCAGCATGTGCTTATCCGGCCTGTCTCGCCTATCGAATTCTTCGTGGCTGGATGCCTACTGCACCATCCCGTCATTATCTTGCCCACTAATATTGGCAAGAGGATTGAAGGATTAGATACCTGGGCTACGCGTACACCTCGTCCATGCTGTGATGATGATGATCAGATGTCTCGGACAGTACTAAGTATTTAGAACCACCGAGGCTGAAAACAAGGATACCGATGGTTGTCGCACACGCCAATCGTACGATGAGACAAGATTCTCCCATCTTGCATTGCCGGCATCGTGCAAGCTTCTTAGAATCCGGTGCTCACTTGCGCCGAACAGTGTATACCTGGTAACTCTTATAGTGACAGATCTGATCAATGTGCACATCGTACACAGTGCGTCATGTAAAGGCGTGTTTTGTGGAGAATCGAGGGCACCAAGGGCTGTGTTTACTTGACGCCATGGCCCTATGGCGATATTTTTGCTCTTAGGTATGACTCGTGTTTGTGCCCGGAACCCCGGCAACCGAGCAACTCGTGATCACGCGGACTCGCGACACGCGACACGCGACTTCCTCACACCCCTCCATAGTGCCACTATGCTACCTATTGCAAGTCAACACCGCACGTGCCTAATTGTTTCAACTTGCGATATCCTTAGAAACAATCTCAGACGATGAATTCACGATGCCGTTATATACTCCATCACCGCACCGCTTCCTAGCGTCCAATCCTGCGCCCACGCAGAAGCGCAAGCCAAAACCTCAGTCCGGTCTACGCAATACGTCTGACGCTCACTTCAAGACACCAGTGCCTGCAAAACGCTTTGTGATTACGCCATACCAAAAGAGATACATTGGAGACGAATACAAAAAGAGCGAAGATGAGACAGAACAAGCACGTGTCCAGCAAACACCACGACCAAAGCCTCCCAGGACATTGGAGCGCATCGAAAGCATAGAAGAGACATCGCAATTTAGCCCACCCACATTTCCAGATAATGGCCATCACGATTATGACTCTACGATTATACGGCCAATCGAACACAACCGCATGTTTGAACCGGAAGCACACCAGCCCCTCAACGAAGACGAAGACGACAATGACCTCCTCTACACAATAGAAGACCGCAACAAACGCCGCCGCATCTCAACCCCCCCAACCCACCACTCCGACCCAAGCACACCCCACCCCACCACCACCACCACCACCCATCGCTTCCTCGCCCCCCAACAACGCACACCCGCACCGTTCCCAACCACAACCCCCCACCGCCCATCCTTCCTCCTCCCCCCTCTTCCAACCTCCCCGCAAAAGCCCAAAAAACCTCTCCCAGAAATCTTCTCGCCCTCCCGCAAAAACAACAAATACGTCCCCAGCGGCATGGCCGCTACCATGCAAACATTTATCATCGATGCAGCGCATTCGGGCGCGGACACAGCGGCGTACGCGCGCGACGCGGACCACGGCGTGAAGGTTAGGTTGCGTGTTTGTTGTATTGCGGAAGGCGTGGATGTTGTGGAATGTTTGCCGCATGGGTTTGTGCTTGTGGAGGGGAAGGGGGAGGGTGTGTCGGGCGAGATGGAGAGGATGGTGCTTGTGGGAAGGGGCGGGGCGAGGGGCGTTGTGAGGATTGGGAGGGGGGATGTTATTGTGGTTAGGGGGCCGGTGTGGGATGTTGATGTTTGTGGGGAGAAGTGGGTTGTTGGAGTTGAGTGGGGGGTGATGTGATGTGGTGTGATGTGATGTGATGATTTGTGATGATATAGAGGATGAGATGTGTGTGTTTGGATTGTACAGAGAGTGTTTGTCGTAGGTATATGGTGTGGTTTATACCATGTCGAAATGCGATTGCTCATCACTGTAGAACTGCGACATCGGGTCTGGGTTCAAACTGCCCATGAATCGTGCTTGCTCATTTTGTTAGAACTGTGAGATAGAGTCTGAGTTCAACTTGCCCATGAATCGTGCCTACTCTTTCCCTACAACGCACCGTGGATGTGTCGAGAGAAAGGGCTCCCCTAGTGGTGTAGTTACCTTAGTCGAGAGATCTGATCCGTGTTTTGATCACTTCCGCTTCATTGCTGGTCAGCTTCAGTTCTATGGCACCCACCTGCGAATACCTGGTTTCCACCAGATCGTACCATGTTTCCAAAAATTCGAAGGAAAATAAGACCCTGAATCTTAGGCCCGATAGAATCTTCCCTCAGGTATTTGAAGCCCGTATGGCCGCTCTGATCGAGTCTGAATTAACACTTTTATCAACTCACTCAGTTCATTTGGCTTAACAGTTACTTTATTCTTGTTGGTTCTTTTCACTTACAACCACAATTCGCCTTCACCATCACTATCACACACCAACTTACCATCACTACCAAACGCCAATTTACCGTCACTACCGCACACCAATTCACCATCACTACCGCACACCAATCCAACATCACTACCACACGCCAACTTACCATGTCCTCATCCAACTCCTCCACATCTACCTCCGTCTCCAACTGCTTCACGTGCATCTACGCCAAATCCAAGGGCGAGGAGAAATGCTACTCCTGCCTTCACCCAGCCAAGAAAGGATTCTTGAAAGCACCATGGAACGCTAGGATCGTCCAACACGTCCCCATAGTTTTATCTAACTTCCTATCCCAACTATATCATCAATATAACGGCAATTTTACAGCAATAGCGAAGGAAGTAAAACGTGTCAGTGATAGGGATTCAAATAGCGATTCCTCTGACGACAGCGACACTGACACTGAGGCCGAAGAAGAAACCAGCGACAAAATTGGAGCTGGTAGCGAAGACGGTTCACAAAAGCCTCTTCAGAACCAAGCCATTGGGGCCACTACCACGGTCCCAGTCTGCCCTGAATACCCTCCTACCAACACACCAAGCATCACCTTGACCGGGCCGGAGAATGAACTTCCCACCATGGATCTGGATACTTGGTGCAAGCATGGAGATTTGATCCGAAAGTCAGAACTTGTGCAGGTTTCTATTTCACCTTTAGGAAGGAAGCCTTCCAAAGGTTGTGATAAGAAGGAAAAGGATCGGTGGTGGGGAATGAATGCTTGGGCAAATGCACTCTTCAGGAATGCAGTCAAGGATACGGAGGTAGTGAAGGCAATGAGAATTTTGGATAAGGTAGAAGGAGATAGTGAAAATTGACTAGACTTGATGTATTTGAACTTGATGTCTCGTGTCGTCGATATCTACTGTGATCTACCCAATATTTGGTAAACTAATACTGCACCCAGGAGGCCTTCAGTACATTGATGTATCTCGTTTGTGGTATCATCGTTTGCTGTGGGTATCTTGGGTATGTTAATACTCCATCAAAAACCAACAGCTGCAACGTTGACTCCATTCAGCCCTAAAGCACGTGACTTGGTCATACTTTGCCGTCCGATATCGCGTGCAACTTGCAGCAGTCGTCTGAACCTGAACTTACTTGGAATGATCTAAGGCGCAGTGGCTTACACCAGCGTCTTCTCGTCTCAACAACGTCGATGATTGGGGTCCTGCACAGTGAGGAACCGACACGTACAGATGTCACATTCGCCAAATCCCTCAATTCCCTCAGTTCCGAGTCATCTCCCTCTTTCCATCCACCCTCGATAGCCGCGGCATATATCCCCATGTCACAGTAAATGGATGCACGTCACTATTACCGCTGCCCAGAATAGATTGGATGCTGCGTGGAAGGATGCTTGATCTCCAGCTGCCACAGATCAATGCAAAAGCGCTGGACTGCTTGACCGCAAATACGCCCCCGCCGTCGCACACAGACCTCCGAGTCGTGTCAGGCGGGTCTGCTCTCTCACGATCCCACGTTGCACGATGCAGACTTCCAAGGTTAGGAGGGAAAGTATGAGGTTCGGGTCGGCTCGTTATTCTTTACGCTTAAACCGCTTTCATCCATAGCGTCAATTGTATTGACTTTCCAGAGCGCTGACGTGTCAATCCACCTCATCAACACCCTCACTTGTTACAACTTAGCCATGGGCTACGATGGGTGCCCCTGCATCGAGCACCTCATTTTGGGCCGCCAAAATGTTGGCCACCAAAATCCATCTTCTCCCACGCGCGCGGAGTGCGGGGACCGTCGCCGTTGGTGGTTACTGTAAACGGTGCACCACGCTCACACCTGCAGCTAATGTATAATCGAACCAATGATCGAAACTCTCATGCTGCAGAAGCCCACCTGCCGGATCTTCAAGCCTCTCACTTTGGGCGAACGATGTTCCCCAACGTGGTCCAATCGTAGGTACAGTCCCAGTATCGGTCTGCGGGAGCACACGGCTAGGCCAACGTGAGGCTTATCGGAACAGAATGACATCCCGTGTGAGGCTTCAACTAACAACTTTTCTCCATTTCGGTCTCGTGACACTCTCTTGCATCTCTCTTTCGTCAATTCTCAGCCCCTCGTTCCAATTTCGTCCCATTGAGCCACGCAACACACATCTCCACAGTTGTGTGCTTTTTTCTCTTGACCGACTCAATTCTCATTCGCCTCTCCGCATTCAACCCATTCACCCCACCTTGATGTCTCTATTGGATAATCTCGAGTCTATTCAATTGATCATGGAGTCACAACGACAGATATAGCACCTAACTCAAGTTTGACAATTTTGGCATTTTCAATCCAACAAACTCAATTGCAATGGTTTCTCCCGCGCCGCGTCAATTTGCGAATGTGTCGATATCGCCATGGAGATTAAATCCCTATGCTACGACGGGCGCGGACAATGGGAATCAGAGCTTATATGTGACGAAAGCACCACAGCAATTATCATATACCCGGATGGTGGCATTACCACCGCCAACATTTTTCCATCCAGGTGTTCAAGTAATTGAGGATGATGAAGGTGGTAAGTTTGAAAATGCAATGTCACACGATAGCTTGAATGCACACTGATAGGTTTAGGCGGTGCTCCAATTGAAGCTCCACCACCACCTGAGGCACCACAACCACCAGTAGAGGCAGCAGAGCCTCCTCCTCCCCCACCAGATGAACCTGAGGCACTAGCCCCACCAGAAGATGTGCCACCACCACCACCACCACCACCACCTCCTCCTCCTCCTCCTCCTCCTCCACCCCTAGCCGATGATGTTGTCGAGGCAGCTCTAGAAATTGCTCCTGAACCTGAAGCAGACGCTGTCCCGGCTGAAGCCAATGCGGACAGTGAAGTAGTAGCCAACGATGTCAAAGATGAACCACCCGGTGCTGGAGATCAACCTCCACTAGCAGATGCTCCTCCCCCTCCTCCACCACCACCGCCTCCAGCCGCCGAAGGCAGTGAAGCACCACCCCCACCATCCCCACCCACCAAAGTGGTGACCGAGCCTTCAGTCGTTGGGAGTGAGAAGAGTGGTGAGTCCGAGCCAGCCGCTCAAAAGCCCCCCAAATCCCCTGTAGAAAAATTTGTGCACTTTGCGTCTGACACCAAAGACGCAGATGCATCTGGTAGCAAAAAGAAAAAGCTGCAGCATCAGCCAAAAATGCTCATCGGAAAGGGCAAAGCAACTGGTTTTGTGCGCGTCAGAGATGCACCCCCGAGAACTCCGTCTCCGCCTATTAAAGATGAGAAGAAGAAGATTGTGGACAAGGTTCTTAAGAAGGAGAGAAGGGGGTCTATTCTTTCGGTTTCGTCAGCGGAGAGGCCGGTTTTGAAGAGTGAGGGGAAGGGAAAGAAGGGGGAGGGGAAGGATAAGGAGCGCAAGGGTAAGGGGAAGAGGCGGTCGAAGGGTGGTTCGTCGAGTGAGGCGGATCGCGGTGCTGAGGAGGGCGATGGTGGTGAGGTGGCTGTTGATGGTCAGGATGCTGCTAGCGAAGAACCTGAACCACCACCTCCACCGCCGCCAGCTGATGAGACGCCGGTCGAGGCTCAAGATGTTGCCAGCGAAGAACCTGAGCCACCACCGCCAGCTGATGAGACGCCGACTGAAGCTCAGGACGCTGTTAGCGAAGAACCTGCACCACCACCTCTAGAGGACGCTGAAACCCCTAGTGAGGATGCTTCTCCCCCCGAAACTGAGGAACCCATTGTCGAAGAACCGCCAGCTCCCCCACCAGCGGAAGAACCAGCAGCCCCAGAGGCTCAAGAGAGTACGAGCGAGGAAGCTCCGCCTCCACCACCAGCCGATGAGGCATCGCCTGCAGAAGTTGTCGAGGAGGCTCCAGTACCCGCCCCAGAGACTGACGAAGCGCCACCTGGCGAAGAAACTTCTCCAGAAGAGGTTCAGGAAACTACTAGCGAGGAGGTTGCTGCTCCCGCTCCGGTTGAAGACGCTCCTGCGGAATCTAGTGAGGGCACCCCTGTTGAAGTTGAAGAGCCTGCTGGTGAGGAACCTTCTCCACCTCCGCCGTCCGATGAGGTGCCAGTAGAACTAGAAGATAGCGCCGGCGACGAAGCTACGTTGCCATCCGAAGAAACACCAGCAGAAACCATTGCGGAAAATCCAACACCACCAGAGGAAGAAACAGCTCTGGATGCAGAAGCGCCCACTGAGGAAAAAACTTCACCACCTGAAGTGGCTCCAGTAGAAGTCGTTGAGGAGAATCCAGCACCGGCGCCAGAGGCTGAAAAGACTGCAAGCGACGAGGCGCCTCCCCCACCGCCCGTACCAGCTGATGAGACACCGGAAGCCCCAGAGGCGTCTAGTGAAGAAGCACCACCTCCAGCATCTGATAGTCTTCCGGCGGAAACTCAGGAAGATGCTGTGAGTGTAGACGAAAGTGCTGTGGATGATGAAGCTGCGGACGATAACCCTGCCGTAGAGGATGCCCCTGCCCTTCCTTCACCTGAAGCCACAGATGATACTCCTTCCGAAGAAGAAGTCCCACAGCCTCCAGCGGTAGATGAGCCTCTAGCAGTAGATGAACCTTCCGCTGAGTCGCAAGGGGGTGCTGGTGAGGTTGAAGATGTGAATGAAGAGGCTTCTGTAGAGGAACCAAAGGTACCTGCTGTTGATGAAGCGGAAGCGGAAGCAGTCACTAAGCCAGAGGCTGAAGCAGTCACTGAGCCAGAGGCTGAGCCAGTCACTGAGCCAGAGGCTGAGCCAGTCACTGAGCCAACGGCTGAGCCAGTTACTGAGCCAACATCTGAAGCAGTTACTGAACCGGGGGCTGAGCCAGTCACTGAGCCAGAGGCTGAACCAGTCACTGAGCCAACGGCTGAGCCAGTTACTGAGCCAACATCTGAAGCAGTTACTGAACCGGGGGCTGAGCCAGTCACTGAGCCAGAGGCTGAACCAGTCACTGAGCCAACGGCTGAGCCAGTTACTGAGCCAACGGCTGAAGCAGTTACTGAGCCAACATCTGAAGCAGTTACTGAACCGGGGGCTGAGCCGGAAGTTGAACCGGTCGTTGAACCGGAAGTTGAGCTGGAAGCTGTCGTACCTACTGAATCTCCAGTTGAAAGCGAAGAGCCCAAAGATGACGCGACTTCTGAGGATTTGCCTGCCACTGAGCCTGTGCCAGAGCCAGAAGACACCACCAACTCTGAACCAGCTGCTGAACCAGAGAGTTCAGCTGAGACAGAAGCTGTACCCGAGACCGCAGATGTGCAGGAGCCGGCTGAGGGTGGCGATGCTACTACAGCCGACGAACCCACTCCTGAGCAAACTACATCGGAAGAACCTGCATCAGCGGATTCTGTTGTAGCAGAGGGTACGACAGATGAATCTGCACATGAAGAAACCGTCCTAGAAGAACCTACTACTGAAGTCAAGCCTGAATCAGAAACACCTGCACCAGAAGAATCTGTAGCTGAAGAAGTCAAAGTAGAGGACACTACGCCGGATGAGCTGGCGACAGAAGAGCCTACACCTGTAGAACCTAAACCGGAGGACGACACGCCAGAAGATGTACCAGCTACTGAATCAGGCGAGGCGAATGAATCTGAGACAGCACCAACACCAAATAACGCAGAGTCCGAAGCACAAGAGGAGCAAACGAAATCTGATGATATTCCAGCAGAAAGTCAAAAATCTACAGCCGAAGTTGCGCCAGCATCCGATGATGTTCCGTCTGAACCTGAGCTAAGTCCTGAAGAGAATGCTATTACTGAAACAACTCAGAATGATACTACTGAGACCCCAGGGACCACCGCTCCGACTAAGACCTCAACCACAGTAGAACCCCCTACAAATGAGGCACCCGTGGAACAAGAGCCTGCAGCTGAGGTTTCGCAACAAGACACTACTGAAGCATCACCTAGCGATGAACCTGCGAATGCCGAAGTTTCACTAGAGACAGAGGTTACCGGTCCTGAGGTTACTCCTTCCGAAACCGATTTACCTCAAGAGGATGCAACGACTGGCAGTGAATCACTTGGAGCAGCGCCAGCACAGACTGAAACCAATGCACAGGATAATACTAGCGATACTGAGCGAGCAGACGGTGAAGAACCAGATTCTACCGATTCTACAGACTCCCCCGATTCTGCCCCAACCGAGCCCGAAGTAAATGGCGCTGAACCCGGAATCGGCGAAACACCTGATGCGAACCAAGATGGAGAAAATCTCAATTCATCACCATCCGCGGAAGATGATGCAAGCTCACAAGCAGAGCAAGCCCAAGCTTTCGATAGCAAGGACGGCGATAACGAAAATCAGGAAGAAGCACAAACAGAGGTTCTCGAGGCCGAAAAACCTGTCGATAGCCCCCGGATGTGGTTGAGTCTGTCAAGGATGATACTAGCAATGAAGTATTGGGTGCAGATACTGATGCCCAAGATGCTACTGCGGCCCAGGAGCCCGACACGACTATCCAAATTTCCGAACAAGAGCAGGTACCTGGGAGCGGTACAAATGCAATTGAAGAATCTATAGAAGAGACCTCCGCCGACGCAGCAGCGCAAATAGAAGAAAACGTAACAGACGACACCACTGGTGATCCTGATCCCCCAGCAAGCGAGCAGCCACCAGAGCACGCGGCGCCTGAAAACGCAGCCACACTAGAACAACCGCCAGGTAAGTTTAAAATTTCTTTTGGCTGCATTGCTTTTCGTCCACCTCGCCTACGCATCGCTCGATGCCCCCGCGCGACGTCAATAGTGCAATGCATGTGCCAAATCAAGGCTGGTTTGACACGTCAATCGACGGGTCTCAAAAAACCCGATTGGAACACCTCAACACATCCCATTGGCTGCCTTGTAAAAAAACACGTTCGTGCCAACACACCCTATTTTGCTATCACGTGGGCAAGGGTCGCTGATATCCGTCTCGGGCTGCGCTGCACGTAATCTACCGCATTTATCGCGACTTGCGTGGTTTTATTCCGCGCTAGTCTGTCACGCACGTTATGGTTCCCGACATCCCCGTCTTGTGCCACGATTACCTATGCGCTACTAAGCATGTTCTCTTATGTTTATTAAGAACATTGCGCGAAGCTTACTTCACAGGATAAACATCATCTTAAATTCATGACGCTGACTTCATGTAGCTGAAGCAACAAGCATTGATGAACAGAACTCGGAACATGGCGATTCTACCGTGACAAAAGACATTTCAACGGATCCAAATCCAGATGTCGTCGTAGAAAAAGCAAAGAGTGAAGAGACTGTAGTGAACGATACTTTGGGCGACGACGCACCAATGGAGGTAAGTGCCTGTCCATTCAGCGTGCGTAGTTGTTGCACCAGTGAACTCACGAGTTCGGGTCTCGTTGAACTCATCAGTGTGAAGCTAATTGCCCCACAGACCGATGGAGCAGATATGACTGGCAAGGAAGTTGATGTTCCTGAGTCTGTACCTGATAACCCAGATGATTCAGGTAGTGCGGAGGCACCGACTGATCCGGCCGGTGCGACACCAGCGAACGAAGACTCGGAAGAAAAGGCAGGTGAAGGTGAAGATCCTGCGGCCAACGCCGAGACTTCGACGCCTGATGCAGAACCAGAAGACGCACCTGGCGAAGAACCTGCAGCTGCCAAGGAAGATAAGGAGGAGGCCAGCGACGAACCCCCACAAGAAGACGTCACACAAAGCGAGGGGACCGAAGAGGCCCCAACGGCTGATGGGGAACCTACCACCGCAGAGGCTAGTACTGATACGACAACTCAAGAAGAGGAAACAGTCGTACCAGAACCCGAAGAGCCAGCCGTAACACCAGAAGACGAGCCAACGGGTGGCGGAGACCCAGCGCCGGTCACAGAGGAGAACAATGAGTCACCGCCTGTTACGGAAGAAGCCAGCCCAGATCAAGGGGAGGCAACTCCCGATGCTGTAGAAGGGGCAGTCGCAGAACCTGACTCGGCGGATGCAGTTGACGCAGATGCTGGAGAGGCTGAGTCAGCTGATGCACCAGTTGATACACCAGAGGGGCCTGTGGATACACCGGAAGAAGCAGCCGATAAACCGGAAGAAGAAGCTGAGGTGGTCGAACCACCGACAGACGCAACAGAACCACCTGCAGACACACCAGATGAACCTGCTCCAGAAGTACCTGCCGAGGAAGTACCTGCTGAGGAAGCACCCGCTGAGGAAACACCTGCTGAGGAAGAACCTGTTGTAGGAGAGCCCGCTGCAGAAGAACCTGCTGAGAAAGAAGTCGTTGATGAAGCGGAAGATCCACCTGCAGAAGAATCTGCCGATGCGCCAGAACCTCCAGCGGAGGTGCCCGAACCAGCCAGGTTACCCGAGCTAATCATAGAAGATTCTAAGCCCACTTCAATCGACGAATTGGATGAGGTGCAACCAACAACTCCTATTGATGAAGATGTAGACGATGATAAGTTCGAGGCGATGGTCGTCGAACCAGAACATGCAACTCCGCCCGAGGAAGCACCAGTTGCAGAAGTACCACCGAAACCGAGCCAGAACTAAAACCAGACGAAGCCGTCGCTGTCGCAGGTGAGGAAGAGCCAGCTGTTGTCGAGCCACCACCACCAGAGCCAGAAGCTGAGCCCGAGTCAATTCCAGACCCTGAGCCATCTACCGAGCAGGAGGTAGCTGCTGAGCCAGAAGCGGTTGAAGATAGCGCGCGCGCAGTGCCGCCCGAAGATGCTCCCCAACCAGATGAAGTTGCGGCAGATTCTCAGCCAGGAGCGGCCGTCACGGAGTCACCAACTAAAATCCCACCAATGGAAGAAGCCCTGTACGACTCAACCCCGAAAGAACGTGACTTTGCCATAATCGACGGGCCTCCTGTTGAACCCTCCTCTAGGGAGAAGCATCGACGACGCCACTCGCACTCTCAACGTGAGGGCAAACACCACTCACACCGTAGACGTGAGAGTGAGGCAAGTACCAAAGAGCGACCTGCTTTAGGCTCATTGGCGGGTGCGCTGGGCGTTGCGAAGCTCGCTGGAGCCGTCAGGAGCAAGCGACACGACAGCATCACAGAAAGAGACTCTGAAAAATTGCGAAACCGGGTGCGTGACGGGGAGAAAGAGAATAGCAACAGCAGCAAAGAGCGAGTACAACCTGAGCATCGTTCACAGCGCCATCGAGAGAGCAGAGGTGACGACAAGCATAACAAGCGCCGTACTCTAGAAGGAGCAGAGGCCGAGGCAGAGGAGAAACGAAAGCGACGAGAACGTCGCGCGGAGCGAGAACGAATGGGGGCAGAGGAAGAAGCTAGGTTACGCGACGAAGACGAAGCTCGCCGACAAGCTCGACATGAGCGGCGCCTTGCCGAGAAACAGGCAGAGGAACAACGGATCAAGGAGGAAGAACGCCGCATAAGACACGAGAAACGGCGACAAAAGCACGAGGCTGAGAAAGAAGCCCAACGCCGAGAGACCGAACGCGCAGAACAAATCGGACGAGACGAAGAGGAAGCTAAACGCTTGCGTAGGCAAAAGAAAGCTGAGAGAGAAAAGGAGAAGGTAGCTTCATCGAGACCAAAGACTGCACGCGAATTACCACGTGATTCTGCTCGTCGAGCATTTGAGGAAGAGGACGAAAGCACACCACCAACAGCTCCCGTCATCTCTGATTCCCCAATACGTAGCGCACCCCGCCGGCGTATGAGTGTCCGCGAGCCTCCACCTACGAGCAAACGAGCCAGTATTTTAGGTGGCATTTTTGGTCGCTCAAAGGTAGATCCGGTAACTCCGCCCTCAAAGTCGGCCAAGCCCGGTACAGGTACACGTTCAGATCCAGCGGAAGCACCAGACACACCAAGTCGGTCGTCACGCAAAGAAGTAGAGCGTCCAAGCAGCAGCCATCAATCGTCGAATGATAGCCGCGATCGTACAGAACGTCCACATCGCAGCCGTCGCCAGTCTCATGGACAACGTCATCGGTTTCAAAACGCAGCCGAAGAGGAAGAATACCTCAGGGAGAAGGAGAAGCGAAGGGCTGCACGGCACAGAGAGCACGAGATGTCTGGAGGCCGTGATGGTGGCATATCACTTATTCCGCCGTCCCCAGATTACTTGCTTCCTCCACCACCAGAACCATTCGAGCCTGATCCTGAGCCAGAGTTTGAGGACAGAGCAGCGCCACTGTTGATGCACGATGTTTCAGCAGAAGCCGGTGTTTCGTCTACGTCATCTCTCGAGCGCCGTGAACGCCATCGCAGTAGGCGGGAATCCAATGTGGAAGAGCGCCCGAAGAGTCGTCGCCTTACGGTCACGGAGAAGGAGAGGCCAGTTAGCCGACGCATCGAATCTGATCGCCCACGCACGAGAGGGGGCGAAGAGGATCGACCGCGTCCACGGCGCAGCGAGACTGAGCGAAAGAGCAGCGGTACACACCGAAGCTCAAGGAAGAAGGAAGAGACGGGAGGACTTAAGAGCATCCTCAAGAGAACATTTACTTAAATTCATCTTAGGAGTTATATACTGGGTCGAGAGGTTCTTCATTGAACGGGCGTTTGGGTTGGGCGGAAGCTTTATACCACCTTTTTTGGTTTACTTTTCATTTTGTACATGGCGTTTGGGTCTGGGTTGGATACCTACCTGTATTGGTACGCTTGCCTCGGAAACATTGGCAAGATTTGTGATGAATAATGCACGATATGACAAGACATTTCAAAAATTGCTGATTTATTTTTCAATTGTTTGTATTGATCCTTCAAGCACTATTACTATCACTACTACTGACCGAGATTTCGCGTGTTTGGTGATTCCGCCTGTCACGAACCAGTTCCGTCAGCCTTCGCATTCCCGCCTCGTTACCAGTAACCTCCTCTGTCTCGCACCATGCCTCGAGTAGACCATCATCAGAGCTTACTTTTACGACCCAGACGTCCGGAAGGTCTGCATTTTGTTGAAATGTCACTGAAGGTACATTGTGATTGGGGTAAAGTTGTTCCCATATCTCTGCCTGGATGTTAGTACAGTGAATGTGAGTTGCCATAAAAAGTATGACGTGCCTCCGATATCGGATACTTGTTCCCATTGTTCAGCGCTTAGAGGTGGAGGAGTATAGCCTTCGATCCTATTGCCAGGATTACTATATCGATTTTGACCTCGGGGACGGCGTGCATTAGTACGGGAAGAGCGTGGGCGATCGTTCCTTCTAGAGTGCAGTGATTGGCGGTGTCTTCGATGTACGGTAACTCTGCTACCAGACGCTCTACGGGTCGCATAATAGACGGGGGGAGAATGAGACCGTCTGGTGGATCTGGGGGGGGGACCGTGGCACATAGTGGATTTACAACTAGGAGGTTGTTGTGGTGTTCTTATGTTGAAGTAAATTCTCAATTTATACTTACGCCCAGAGTTTGCGAGAATGACTGTCTGTGACAAGGACCACTTTAAGTTCGTAGAAATGACTGGAATTGTGAAGAGTAACAATGCCAGTCACAAGTCTCACTTAGTCAGACTGGAGCTCCTTGAATCGCGATTTAATCCTTATCGGATGATTTGGAAAGATTAAAACATACGCCCTATATGTTATGTATTGTTCGATATCCTTTAGCACGAATGTTCATTAGCTTTCTGTAAGTTAATGATGTAGCGAGGGAACCTCACAAAATCTCATGATTTTCTTTGTATACGACACCCAAAATAAACTCAGAAGCTATATATATAAGTGAAAATATGTAATTAAAGATCAATGGGAGAAGGGTAGCGGCTTTGACTATCTAGGAATGATACAGGAGGTGCACTGCAAAGGATTGAGCTTTGGTAGAAACAAATCACAGATCCAGGGGCTGGGAGTTCAGGTTATACGACAGGATAACTTAGGTAAGTGGATAGAGCGCTGATATCAGATGCAAGCATATAAAGCAGCCCACGTTCTCCATTACAGTGTCTACCTCTTTTAACTATCTTCTCGTACAATTTTTGATCACACCCACCTGTTTATCTTAGCCACACAATTATCAAAATGTATGCCTCCTTCTCATCTAAGCCGCGGAGTGCAACCACAGGCACGGTACATCTCCCTCCAAGCAGCAATCACAACGCCATTAACGCACCGAATGGGAGAAGCCGGACAACCTTGCCCCACAGCAATCAGAATGCAGCTACAAACTCTCGCGACCAGACAAAAGTAGTGGGCCTTACAGGCGATGACGAACACGATGAACCCCGTACCGGCGTCCACCATGCTAAAAATAAAACTGGCAGCAATACCAGACGTCTCCCAACTCTCAGTCAATTCGCACGCCACAAGAATTGGAGCAAGCCTTATACTCCGAGGGAAACGCACAGTGAACTTACTCACAAGAGCAAGCTAGCAGATCGCTTGGGTGTCGATATGAATGAACCTCAAAACCGCTCTCAAAACCGCCAATTTCACCAGAATCTGAATCCAACTATAAAAGGGACTAAAGAGCGCGTAACCATAGAGGTTGGTATGTACAAAATATATTATTATGATACTACTGCCTTGTAAATCCCTTCTAACAGCGTTTGAGGACTCCTCGGCAACAAGAGAAGGCCATCCCAATAATAGCGGTAGCCAAGCACCAGAGGGCTGCACGGAACCTACACCTACTGTAGAGGTCAATACTGGCATAAACGAGGAAGCGATCCACGAAACTACAAAACTCAATTCTCTGTCTGGAATAACCGAGCAAGTGCTAATCGGAGACCACAAGAATAGCATGTCGAATATGGGCAGCAGCAAAAAGGGTAATATTGAAGGTGAGATCCTGTACATGCGTAATTCTCCGTGTAAACGACATACTTACAACATACTAGATGGACGGGTAGCCCTTGACAAGCATACTGGCCACGACAGCAACAGACGTATTGTGGATGGTGGAGTATCTGACTGTATTCGAACAAACGCCGGATCTACCACTAGCGAACATTCGGCCAATATTGCCGGTGGTGTAGAAAACCCAAGACCCAATATCGAAGCCCACAAACAGTCTGAACAGGGCGACGTTAGGAACGAGAAAACTATGTCATACCGGCCATAGCTGGAGACGGAGCAGCCATCCTTAAATTTGGATGGTGTTCAGAGAATCGAGCGTACAATCATCCCCTGCCGCACGATAAGGCGGCGAAAGCGATAACAGGCAGATGGTGGGCTTATCACTCCTCCAACCCAGAGGTACCAAAGGGATCCTTCGGACACTTCGAGATTTTACTCTCAGTAGATCATCGCGATACGATCAGGGTGGAATGTATACAGGGATATGCCAAAGTTGAAGAGAACTGCCTAAACTGCTACAATACTCCAGATTGGTGTTGGAACAAGCGACCCAATGCCATTGAGAGGATGATTATCGAGAGACAAAGAGGCGAAGGTTACGAGGCTATAAAATAGGATTACATTATTCTAACTAGCGTTAGTAGTCTCTTAGAGAATCCCTAGATATTTAGAGCCGCAGATAGCTAGTGTGCTGTTGTGAGGAGATAGTTGCTCGGCCTAGCTTCCGGGAGTACGGAAAACATGATTGAATCAACGATTTCAGAAAGACTGAGTTTCAAGAGAGGAGATTGTATCCCTGACTAGGTGCTGACGAGGGAGACTATTCCTTCCACAAGTACATTATATACTCCTGCCATTACTCCTTCCACCAATACTTTGCACTCATTTCGCAGGGAGGCCAAAGCAACCGACACACTAGAAGTTTAGTAGAAGGAATAATTAGCTGCGCGATATCGCGAATTGCCCTTATCTTATTCCTACCTTGAATTAATTTTGGAGTACCCTTAAATATATTATCCTTAAAAAATATATCTTTTAGTAGCAACTAAGGCGACTTCAGAAGTCTTTGATAAAGCTCTTTACTCTCTACACTAATATCTTTGTATTTATCCATAAAGCTACCGCGTTCACTGAACTGGCTTTCATAGCGAGGATGTTGGTATAGGGCACTCTTCTATTCCCGCGGTAATTGGTCGCTTGGTGTCCGAGTTAAGACTGTTTCGGCGTTGATGCTGGCATCTGAACGTTTGCGACGTAGGGACTTCTTTCATGCTAGCGCAGGCAAGCGAAATGCGCTAGTCCTAATATATTTCCGTAACCGCCTGCCCCCTCACTCCTAGTTCTGCATCGACGTAATACAGTAAGTAGTCATGTCAACAAAAGTTCGACGTAGTAAACCTGATTCTGGTCACTGTTGTTTTCATCATAAAACTATTTGAAGAGAGTTATTTCTTCATCTTTAGCTATATCGCCACACATGGTCTCGCACCCTCGGGATCGTTCTCGCACCATATGAGATCGCTCTCAGATATGCATTGTTTCACTCATGAATTTGAAGGGTCAGTAAGCGTGAAAGTCTCTTAAAGCCTAGAAGGATTTCCGTCGTTACTCCGAACCCTGCTGTCTTCAAATGCCACGAAAGTGCGCATAGCTGATATCGTCCGAGCGACGCAGGGACGACTTTGTCGACAGACGTCCCCCAAAAACGGACCCAACAGTCCCTGGGCATAGAGTTACTCTGGCACGTGGTGAGCAAAATAGTGCCCTCTCACAAAACTCGCTGATTATAATAGCGTGTATTAGCACCAGTATCTCATTAAACAATTATTTAAAGCGATAGAGTAGAAAACACAGACTTGCACTAATTTCTATAATATAGATTGTATTATCTTTTATCTACTGTTGTTGAGTGATTTACTATGAAAGATAGGACATGTTTTGGTGTTCAGAAGATTTGGGTGAGGAAACCAGGTCTTAGAGTGGACATCATTTTGCTCGCCGCGTGTCTGGTAAACTCGTTTCTGAATCCTTGCCCAAAGCCTTCTGTATAAACCAGACGAATGAATCGCCCAAGGATTCTATAGCTTCCGCCAGAGACTCAGCTGGGTAAAGATTGGCAATCACGACTGACGAGCCATCGGGGGATTTGGCTTTCATCTCAATGTTCCACCAAACCGTTCCAATGCTTCCATGTACAGAAGGGTAGAAAATCTTGACTTCCGACGCCACTGTGGGTAAACCCAATCTCCAGAACGAATCTATGAGGCTTAGCTCTGTCGTTGATATGATCCATATAAAGGCTGTAAAGAGGGCAACCTACCTTCAATAAAGATTTCGCCCAGGAATTTGGAACGGATGCCAAAATCCGGAATCCATGCCACCTTATTCTTTGCAAGACGTTCGAAATCTGTGACATGCGCCCATAGTTCACACACAGCCTCTTCATGACTATATTTGTTCGATGAGCTTAGACGAACTTTTAGTTCGCTTAAGGGCCCAAGTCGAGATACCACCATCGCGAAATATTCCACATGTGTATAAGTCAGTTTAGCAATGAAAACCACATCAATGTCCAAGTCGTCAGTGCAGAGTTCTTCCCATTTTGCTAACTCGATATTAGGCACCAATTGACGAAATTGAATCAATCGTAGGTAGAACATACATTTTATGGCATGGGCCATATCTTTGACTGCTCTGTTATAGCATCGCGTTTCACGAAAGCTTTCAAGTACGCGGGGAGCTACAGCAAGATCCATATTGAGATTGTGTAGGTATTTTGGAAAGTCGTACGACTATTTGATGCAAATAATGGATCAGTGAATGTGTAATTGAGGATAGTTACCTTGCTTCCACTAGTAATTTAATGCTTTTATATTTGGTGCCAAGGCGTCGTGACTCCAACCAGGAACGCCCACGAATGACTGAACAACCCATTGTGATAGTTGTGAACCGTGAGTCTAGCATAAAATTTTAATATGATGTATACTTGTGAGTGTTTGGGGCCGGTAGTAACTGCATTGGGAAGTTCTGAAGCCCGTGGGATCATACCATACTCTAGCCGTATCTACCTTTTCATTCTTATCTGAGGAATCCTAAAAACATACAGCCTGTATCATATCTCCTAGATCTATGTTTAATCTAAGTGGGCTTGCACTCCAGGGTAATTTCAGCACTTAGTATCCCATGATTTAGATGGACCAGCTAGCAAGGTACGCTGCACTGTTCATTTTTGGTTGGCGACGATCGAGATATTTGAGATGAATATCTACTAGAACGTTGCTCTTACTTACCCTTCCCAAAGACGTATCATACTCTCTGTCTAACCCATAGCGCATTCCCAGTCTGAATATTTTTGGACATTCTCAGTCTGTATTATGTGGGTAAATTGGTTACGGATAGGTAGTTTTTAGGTCTACAAAAGACTAAGTAGCTTACCAATTTCAATCTGCTTGAGGGCAGCATTAAGAATATTTGTGAAGTAAACATCTGACTAAAACATAAACAAAATTTGAAACTAGATAGAATTTAGAATTCAGATAGAAAGTGAAGTACATAGGCATATCCGTCTCTCCAGCTACGTGCCGCATACTTCGCTATATGCGTCGGCTCGATATGCAGCGTGGGTAGTTTTTAGGTAAACAAATAGAATGTCAACAAAATAGTGCTATTGTAGAAGATGCCGTTTTCGATTCTAGCGACGTGGTGGGGTTCGGTTGTCCAAAACGGGAAACAACTTGCGGCTCCGCAAGCGCAACCCACAAAAGTACATGATTGCACCATTCCCTCGACAGAAGAATATTGCGCGGCATGGTCGCGATTGGTCTGCCAGTCCGAGGAGGAGCCCGTGGTAGGCTTCATATCGACTTATATAACGTAGGTGTGGGTACGTCGTTGAAAAGCTATCACCATCAGTCTTCATTCAATCAATTCCTTTGTATTTGGGAATACTAAACCATACAACACACACCATGCCTTCTATCCACCCCTCGATCGACAATGGTATCACCAAGGGCGATGCAAACAAGTCCGGTGGCAAGCTTTACTGCCACTGCCCTCGAACAAAGTAGAGGTCACGCTCGACAGCAATGTTGCGCACAACCATGCCTGCGGTTGCTCAAAATGCTGGAAGCCTGAAGGCGCACTCTTCTCTGTCGTCGGCGTGATTCCCATTGACAAGGTTTCCGTTACTGCCAACGGCAACAAGCTGCACGTTGTCGACAAGAGCGCCGCGATTCAGCGCAACGCGTGCAAAGACTGCGGTGTCCATCTCTTTGGTCGCATTGTCAACGACCATCCCTTCAAAGGCCTTGACTTCGTGCATACCGAGCTGAGCGACAGCAAGGGATGGCAGGAGCCTCAATTCGCCGCCTTTGTAAGCAGCGTTATCGAGCAGGGCTTCCACCCAAGGGGTATCAATGAGACGAGAGAGACGTTCAAGAAGCACGGATTGCAGACATATGATGTGTTGAGCCCGGCATTGATGGATTTGATTGCGACATACACGGGGCAAAAGAATGGCAGGCTGCCAGCAAAGTTGTAAAAGTAAAACTGTAAATTAATAGAAATGAGATGAACGTAGATGGCGCGCCTGATGGCCAACACCTGCCAACTTAAGAGGTTTTGCCCATTGAGCACCGTGATTGATGCGCTATGTCGCTTTGGACTGGCGCCGAAGCATGCGAAAAAGAATGACAAATATATCGCAATGCATCAGACAAGTAATTTGAATCTTTGGCAATGATATGATACATGATACCCCCACCCTCTAGGCATGCTAGTACTGATGACATTGTATTTGTCCACTTTTGTCTGTGGGTTTGGTGTCTTTTCACTATTTGCTGAAGGCTTCTCAACGGTTGAAAATCGTAGAGATGGCTATGTCATTGCTATCATTTTTGGAATCAATTCCGGATTTGGTCTTTGAGTACATAGTATTCGCGGAAGTGTGACTGTTGGGAGTGTCCTCTCTCCCCTTCACCTGTAATGTTTGCGAATGGAGGTAAATGGGAAAAATCGAATTAAAAGAACTTGCGGCATGGAAGTCGTACACCCAATGCCTTTATAAAATTCCTGCGTTGGTTCTTTCAAGCTGCTCGTATTTAGTAGTCTAACAAGAGTAGAAGTTGTGTATGCGTGTTGTCTTCAGTGCGCCGGTTTGGACTCGAGTGTGCCACAGTGAAGGATACATCCTTTATTTCATTCAATCCCACGAGAGTATGATTAGCCACAACCGCACTAGATTATTTCAACAAAAATGCTTTGATCCCTTTCCCAATAATGTGGACTCTATGCCATTGGAGTTTTCGCTGTTGATAGTAGGAGGTGAGTCACGCCACTTGTGCAACCAAAGGATAAGAGCAAAAACCTGGGTACTTCCTTATCAATCTGGCTATGGAGGCAATTGATGCTGTCCACCCCGACATGGCGAAGTTTTCAGATACCTAGTGATCACGGTGCGCATCAATTCAGACCATCAAAGAAAGTATGCAGGGCGAAAATGAGTGTTGATGCTGTCTAGTTCTTAGTATCATCCTCCAGACTGAAACTGAATTTCATACACGTGCGAGAAAAATCCGCCGTACAAATGCCGCTAGTCCTGAGAAGGCTATTAGTTATCGGGTTATTCGATTGGGCACGAACGTTAGGCTGTGCAGTGTTTGGCCCTCGGTTTGTATTTTATGAAAAAGATTGTTGTGGCCAAGACATCGCATTTCTCGTCTTGGGCCCCATCCTAAACGCTACCAAACCCCTTGAATTTCGTACTCCATTTATCGTCTCTCAACCCACAAAGCAACACGTCCATCGTGACAATGTAACGGTCACATCATCAGAATTCAGTAACTCAGGTCCTTTCATATGCACTTCTCGGTCATAATTTCAATAAACAGATGGGGCAGTGCACACGACCTTTCGCGCTGCAGCCTTATCAGGCCTCCCGCTGCCCCTGCGAGGCGGTCTCAATACGAGTGGCATAGGCCAGGAATAGATGCATCCAATTCCGCTTAAACTCTAGATTGCAGAACGCCACCCTTGGCACTGGACGACTAGTTTTGCGATCGCGTCATGATTGGCTAGATCATAAAAGTCCGCGATGAGTGCAAGGCTAGATTTTTGCCAAGTACAAAACGAAATGTCACGCTCCAACACACCGGTGAGCCAGGCTTGGACCGTTGTGATTTTAGATGCGGCACGGCGTCCTGCGTAGTGGAGGTTAAAATGACCTCGATATCCTCGAGTGGCCATTAGTTTTGTACTGATATCTTTGTGACTGAATCTACGGGCAACGAACCCACCAAGTTCGCCATGGTTCCACAACATGCCTTTGTGGCCCTGCTCTCCTTTGTCGTAGCTGCAAATGCACAATCATCGACAATATCATCGACAAGATCATCTTTCACCTCAGCGTTTTGGACCTATACTTCCCGCTATGCGGCAATCGCTTCTCCCACTACATACTCAAGATACAGTGGAGGGGTTACTACCGCAACGGTAACAGTTCGGTCGCGAACAGTTAAACCTACCGCAACCCCGAGTGGCACGCCAACCTCGACAAGAATTTATATGTCGGCCTATGCCGATCTCCAGGTCGTCTATGAATACTACGGGGTAAACGCGGTCGCGGAGTCCGATCTTGTTCCTGAACGCGACTCCTTGGCACTCACAACGACCGATGTGTCTACGATCATTTCCTTTTCGATGCCAGTAACGTTGACTGCGCCTGCTAGCTGTCCTACACCATTCACTATCACTTCAACAGCTTCTGTATCGGTTCCATCTCAGGTTTGGGATCAACTGAAACCTAGCTCGACTACGGCTCGCGGTATTACAACGCGCGGTAGTGGCTATGTCTACAGCTACCAGACCTGGTACCTTACTGCAGGGGCCGCGCCTTATGAATCAAATTCAGATATATACTACAGTCTATACATCGCTTCATGTAGCACACCGCCGCCCTCCCGTGTGACTGGGAGCCCTAGGTCTGGTGGTGATGATGACTCAAGTTCAGGCAGCGGCTCCCGTTCCTGCTACCGTTCCTCGTACTACTACTGCGGTACGCCACTGAAGATTTACATTATCATCATCGCCTCGGTAATTCCTGGACTCTTTTTACTCGGTCTGCTCGAATCGTGGTTCTGGTTCCGTCGTCTTATGATGGGCAAGAGCGCAATGCGATTTGGAACGGTATGTTGGGTGTGCATATCACTGTGGGTGATGTGCTTCACAAGAATGCAAAATGCACGTAACCCAGAGGACCAAAAGCTGCTTCAGGAGAAATGGAAGAACATGGGTGCCGGTGCATCATTCAAAGCATGGATGAAGTGGGGTTTCCGGCACAAGTACCCAGTCGAACATCTTGGACAGTACTCCAAGCTCGCCGTTGGCGTAGTACCTGAAGGACAGCCAATTCACCCAGCCATGACACAGGTACCTCCCGGCTTCGTGCCAGGCGCACCTCCTCCAGGTGCACCGCCCGCACCAGGTCAGGCCTTTTACTACGGACATCCTCCTGCAGGATGGGTACCAACACCTGATGGTCAAGCCTTGATGCCGCCTCAAGGTTACTACTACCCGCCTCCACAACAAGCCGGCTACTACGGAGAAGACGTCTCAAAGACCAGAAGTATGGCATCCTCATCGCCCGTCTCAGCTCTTGGTCCACAACAACCAGCGCAACCACAAGCACCGCAGCCGGTGTACCCAACACCAGGTAATGCGCAAATGCCAGCACCAAGCCCACCACCACAAAATGCCGCACCTCCACCCCCGTCTCAACAAGTTGGTGCACCACCAGCGCATGTGAGCGAAGCACCTGCGAACCCAGCCCAAAAACCTCCGAATGCGCCTTAGGCACCACTTCTGAGGAAAGATCCGAATGATAGAAATCTTTACGAGTAAACAGAGAGATGGAAATTAGATGGCGGCTTAAATGGCTATTAATCACATTGAGAGAGGACGTTTCCTAAATGTTTAGCATGCAGATACCCAAGACTGGCGATTTTGCCCTTATTGATAGAGCTCGAACTATATACTAATAATGGTTAAGTGTGTTCACCTTTTTTGCTTCTTGTTACACTGTGACTGGGCCTCAGAAATATATTCGAGTGTACACATGCTTCCAAATGAATGCATTCATAACGGACCAGGTGTGTCTTGAAAACCCAGATTAATTTACAAGCAAAACGCTATGTAAACACCAATCCCAACTTAATTTCATTCAGTCATATCGCACGTAACATTTCAATCAACCCCTCAGCCAAATACCAACGCCCTCACTTCAATACTCTCCCTCCCAACTGCGCCTTCCGGCGTCCGTGGATCACTAAATGCCGTATGAGGCACACGTCCCCACTTTCCCACACTCTCATCGCTATCAAAGCACTTCAACAAAAGCCGATCCTCATTCTTCATTCCACTCCAGTAATACCATTTTTGGCCGGGATTATGTTGCACTGCAGCCGTCTGCCCGTTCCGATCTGGATATCTGTGCTCAATCGGAATAAGGTCTTCGTCTTGTACCGCTTGGCTGTCAGCCACGGCTAGCGGAAAGCCCATAACAGGGCCATTGAGAGGGCGCCACACGTTGATGATGCGGTAGCGGCCGCGAAGAAGCGTTTCTGCTTCGTCGGGGACGTGAAATTTTACGCGTTCAGCGGCTGAGAAGGGGGTTTGGTCGATGTGTACGCGGGTTACTGGATTGCGGTTTCCGGTAGGGCGGCGGATGGTATGGTCGAAGAGGACGACTCGCTGCGCGCCAGACACGTTATCGAGTAGGAGTTTCTCGACTTCGGGGTAGTACACTTCTTTTATGTGCGCGTCGTCTGTGAAATCGTGCTCGTCGCTTGGAACATTTTGGTATGTGGCGAAGGCGTTTTGGTCGAGCGAGAATTTGTTTTCTAAGCCCCGCAGGTCATTCAATGTGACTTCTTGCCAGTCGTCACCCCAGTTACGTTGTGGGACGCCTGGAAGAGGTTCAACATAGTTGTGTGGTGGTGCGCCATCTTCAGGTGCTTTGTAGAATGAAAGGGCCGCGGTTACAGGGCCTCGTGGAATGGGTAAACCCTGGAAGTTGACATCTCTAGGTTTGGAGGTGGGCGTTGAGGGTGTGGAGAGTTGGTGGGCTGGTGTCGGAAGATGCGCTGCGGTCGTCATATTGGAAGTTGATATTGTGTTCTCAATACTGGATTAATGCCCTTGCTTTAGTGTTACGAAGAAGCACAGGTTGTCAATCGCTGAAAGGTAAGCTTTGAGTATTTGGTATAATCAATTGCAGTCAATCTTGTTCTCTTATACGACTTGATGATTAGAAATATACATAGACAGTGGCCGGGGTTTTCAGCGTAACGGGCAGCTGTCGGCAGACGGTAGCAGGACATTGGTGGCGGTGATGCAACATTCGAGGTTAGTAATGCATATTGGCCTATCATCACTCCGCACGCTGACAAAACATTGTAATTGCGTGCTTGAAGTAGGGCGCACATGCAGGGTGAGTGGATGTACATAGTGTATGCTTTGTAAAATTTGTAGTTTTATAGTCTGTCATACTTGATTAGATGGAATGACGGAGTTTGGAGATGATTTGGATGAACTGCAAGTGATGAGATGTGCTATGCCATGACGTCACCATAATCGTCACGTGCCCAGCTCATCTCTCCTGCCCAATCACCTGCGGTGTCGAATTTTCTTCGTCTTATGTTTACCGTATACCAATGGATCTCAGTAAAATTATCTGGGTTAAATCACGGACGTTTTGACGTTGACCTGTGCGACCACCCGGTGCTTGTAGCCAAAGCGCCACTCAAATCTATCTACACCTAAGTAGTGTGACCCTCTGCAACACCACATCTCTTTTTTCAAGGGTAAAATGTACTTTACATGGAGGGATGCGATAATACCTATGCCATATCAATGTTTTATTCATTACCAATGTGGGCCCTCCTTTCTGCGGCCTGCGTCGTCTCAACGTCATGATTTTGACATGCCGGTGTCAATACTTTGTGCTCGCACACTATAAAAGATGATACCACAACTCCCATAATAGATCATGCTCAGACTCTTTTCAAGAACGCTCCCAGGATCAATATCAGCAATCAGAAATCAATCTCATATCTTTTCAAACACTTCGTGCCAATTGGCTAGAAATATGGGTAACGGCAAAGCTAGCAACGACGAACTCAAGGGCTCAAAGCTCTTCGACGTCTCGCATATCACAGCACTTGTCACAGGTGGTGGTACTGGTATTGGGCTGATGATTACACAAGCTCTCGTTGCGAATGGTGCGAAAGTATATATCACAAGTCGGCGTGATGAAGTGCTCCAAAAAGCCGACGAGCTTTACAACAGTGGCCCAGGTCAAATTCTTCCTCTTCAGGGCGATTTCAGGTATGGCAATTCGTAAATCAAGTAAGTATACTTAAATCTAACTCAACCCAGCGACAAAGAAGACGTAGCCCGTCTCTACAAAGAGCTGTCCGAGAAAGAGCCAAAAGGAATCCAACTTCTTGTCAATAACGCTGGCATTGCACGCGACGACAACACTAAGTTCTCTACCGCCGGTCAGCCCAACATGGATGATGCCGAATCAATCTCTCAGCACTTCCTTAAATCTGAGCTGGAGAGCTGGACCGACACTTTTAAGACCAACGTTGGTAGTATCTTCTGGATGAGTATGACATTTCTACCATTGTTGGCGAAGGGCAAGAATGTTACGCCTGGATATACTAGCCAGGTAATCAATGTGAGCAGCATCTCGGGATACATGAAAGGCAACAGCAACGGACAATTTGCGTACGCAAGTTCAAAAGCTGCAGCTACACACTTGAGCAGAATGCTTGCGACCACTTTTGTTGGTACGAAAGTGCGTGTGAACACTATAGCGCCAGGCGTATTCCCTAGTGAGGTATGCTACTATAATAATTCCTTCCTAGAGAATAGATTGCTAAATATTTCTAGATGACGACTGGCACTTCTGACGAGGACAACAAAAGCGTTATCAAGTCTGAAATGTCCAACCCTGCTGGGCGTCCTGGCAAGGACACCGATATGGCTGCCACTGTTCTATTCTTGGCCGGCCCAGGAGGCGTGTTTTATAACGAGCAGGTGCTTTATCCTGACGGTGGCAATACACTCACACAACCTGCTGCAAGAGCGTAGAATACCTCGCAGTGGAAATTCACCGGTACACACATGACAAAAATCTTCTAGTAACAATCAATACGACGCAATGATCTATAAGATGACATCGACGTTCCTCTTTTATGATGTACTGTACCCAACACGTAAACAGAGGCATTTCAAACACGTGACACATTCGAATCACTCTTTACAAACCCTACTACTGAGAGCCGTTGATCCGCACACCGTTGTAAACAGCATTTGATGCCCTGCAATTTAGAATGATTATTATTATTTAATTTAATGTTGTCGCAGTCATTTCGTTGGAAGGCAGTTATCGTGTTCACCCGTGGACATCTAGATAGCCATGGGTGATGGAGAGATCAGCAAGAGATCGCAAGTTGATGCACACGAAATTTCATCGTTGAAAATAACCAATTGATCTAAAGCCAGACGTCGGACTATACAATACATGATTTAATCGATCCATTGAATTCCGAAATCGTCTGGGACGCAGGTTAGCGCCCAGGTCACGTGCAGAAATCCATTCATCGCAAAAAAACGAGCACCATGTCCCTAGGCCTCCGAATAAAGCGCAAAAAGAAAGTAGTGACCTAACCAGGGGTCTATAATTGTTAGTTGAGATACTCGAACTCGGAGTGTTGATAGACTTACCGAACCTGGAATCTCTTGATTACTGCTATATCGTAGTCAAGCGCCTTGCCATTGGGCCATTAGGCCGTCTTGTAGTGACGATGAAAGACATAAAATTTAGCTGGTATATATCTGAACAATTCAAAAGTTCAGCCTCACGATAGTGGAATCAAATGCGATACTTGAACATAGTGATTGCCCGGGTGAAGATTTTTTTCGTGCGGATGCGGGGGCCCGCATCTAGAGCCATAGTGCGGCGAATCACGGCACGCCACGACCGTTTTCAAGTTGAGATTTCCGGTATCTCGGACACTCTGATTGCTCTTGTCCCGCAAAGTACCTACGTGAGAGCTGTTCATGCGATGTTTCAACATTTCAGAGTTACTACATAGATATCTGCGAGCAACCGCATAAAAAAAATTAAACCAAGAAGTTCTCAGCGGCATCAGCCGTAGTTCTGGAGAATGTTTCGGAATGCTGGGGTTTCTCGATGGCTTGACATAATTACAATGCTACCTATGGGGATCGAAAAACCTCGGTTACCTAGGTTTCCTAAGGGTGGCCTACCTGAATATTTTGCGATGGAGAAGACCAATTAAAGAAGAATAAAAATGCCAAACCCAAGGGCATTATCGTCGGAACCAGCGCTTTCCACTTGGTCACACAAGGGTGGGGTTTTCGCACTCCCAACCCCGATGTTTACTCGCCTCTCAAGGCGCACATCAAATTATATGCTTAATGGGAGTAACAATATCACTTCTCTGATTTTTACCAGTCCAATGTTGAGAAGGGATTTAGACAGTCAAAGATTTTTCTTCGTCGTCCAGCTAATAAACTAATGCACTAGTATCATCAACAAAGTATAACTCATTCTTGAGAATGCGAGAATGAGAAACGATTTGGTCTCCACGGGCAATGGTTATTCGATGCTTAGGTTTCATACATTTCCACAGAAATCGAGGTGTGCTTCTATCCACTTCAATTGGGGTGGAAATACGAAGCCTATGCTCGTTATATTCTTGAAATTAGGCCAAACCTAGCGATACATGACCAATTGCATTGTCCAGATGTCAACATAAACACTAGATCTTGAATGCAAACATTATAGTATTAGTCGGAGGCACAGGTCTACGTGTGACCCTAATCAAGTGCTGCTTCACGATGATCACGCACCAGGTGGCAAGGCTCTTAGTATTACATAGATGAAATCCGATCAAATTCTCTTGAGGCCCTCTTTGAGTCCATGTATGAGGTCTTCGTCTTCATTTTTTGTATGCTGAAGCAAAGCATAAACTAAAGCATACTAGCTGTTATATAAAATCTCATTATATCTGTTAAGGCACGGATAAAGGATACTTCACATTAGATAATCACTTTAATCCTGCTTAAAACGGAAAACTTTGAAGTCAGGAATGGCAGTTTTTTCTTTATTAGTGTAATTTAAAGTTCTACCCCTCTCGCGCAATAGAGCGATGTAGGTGTTGAACACGCCGAAGCTACCAAACATAGGAATCATATCGTGATCCCAGGCAGGCAGGTCTAATATACAAGATTAGACATTGCGTCTCATAAAAAAAAATGAGAATGACTCCATATATGCCATAGGGAAGTGGGTAGTACAAAGGAGATGAGAAGCACCTGGTACTTCACATGCGCCGTACCAGCGAAGCGTAAAAGGAAATAAGAAAAGCAAAGAAAGAGAATTCAACCCAGAAAGCACCATTTATCCCCAATCATGTGCCCCAACCAAACAAACGGAACTCGACCCTCGGCACATCCTAGAACCTTTTGATGTCATTCCCAACACTCTCCACTTTTTCCGTCTTCCTCTTCCCAAGAACATCCATGACATCCTTACCCTCTGCCTTTGCAGCCATCATCGCCCTGGCGATCTTTTGCACGTAATCCATGCCTGCAGGTCCCACGCGTGACTTAAAGTCATCACGTACACCGCATGCAACTTCTTTATTAGCTAGCTTGACTGGGTCGGTGGGGTCGGCTGGTCCGTTTGCGATGCGCACGGTATGGAAGAAAGACGAGATGTTTTCGTGGATGTACTCGCGGAGCACGGGAGGGAGGTTAGGTTTAGGGACCCGCGTTGGTGTTTGGGATGGGGAGTGTGCGATTTGAAATGGAGGGCCTGCTGTATGCGATGGAGTAACAAGGACTTGGGGGGGAGTATTGAGGATTTGGGTTGGAGCAGTGAGGATTCGCGATGGTGTATTGAGAATTTGCGATGGAGAAGGAGTGATTTGTGATGGAGTGGTGAGGAAATGATATGGGGTAGTGAGAATGTGAGACGGAGTAGTAGGGATATGAGATAGACCGTCAGGTATTTGAGACGGACCAGCGAGGCTTTGTGATGTAGGCATTTGAACGGGATAGTTCTGAGGCTGAGAATGATCAACATACTGTGCTGCCATAGTGATTGGCATTTCCTTCGCAATCATGTACTCCAAGTATGCGAATCCTTCAGGCGGGAGATCGACTACGAATTCACTTTGCCATCGTCGTGCGGCTTCCTGTTGGCCCAAAGACGTAGGGGTGCGCGCCACAGCGTTGAGGAGTCGGGTTGCGTCGATTAGCTTCGGGAGATGCATATTGATGTGCGTGCGAAGAGGCTCATCAAGGGGTGGGGTTCGTGGCCGAAATGCTGGGAAGGGTTGCTGCTGAAAAAGGCCTTGTTGCTCAAAGTAATTTAGGCCCTGTGGCACAGCCGCTCCAATGCCCATTTGTCCTAGTACTGTCGGGTCTGTGAAGACTGGATCTTGATTGAGAATTTGTCTAGAAAACTGCTGCTCGTAGTAGTCAAAATGGACTGGATACTGCGTAAGCTCTCCAAATCCCACACGAGGAATAGCTACACTTTGCATCTGTGGATGCAAGCCTGGTTCTCTATACACACTTGGCCGTGTATCGACACCATAGAGAAAGTCGGTGAATGCAGGAAACGTACAGTCATCTCGGACAGAGTCTACCCATTCTGAATCACTGTCAAGCATTTTGTAGATGTATGCTACTCGAGTTGAGGAACGGTGTTGTATTAAATGAGCAAAACATTTGCAGAGCAGCTCCAGAAAGGAAGGAAAGAGCAAGCAACTCCATATGGCGCTAGCGAGGCTAGTGCCTTGGTTCCATGGGGTGAATGGATTATTCTAGCGCCTCACTATCGGCAGTAGCAAACGCATAGAAGTGAACAAGACTTATGGAACAAGCCATTACAGATCATTAGAGAACATCGTGTCCCCAGCCATGAGACATGCCTTGACGCTATGCTGATTTTGGTTACCATCTTCGCCAGAGGTACACCAACACGGCGGTACAAGCCTCTTAGCGACCCTGGGTGTTGTCGCAGTACTGCTGCAAATCCATTGCCTGGAGGTATAATTACCTAGGTGCTTAGATACGTGACCTAAATTTTTCATTGGGCAACTGTATTTGTATCTCTTCATACTTGTACAATTAACTCTCGAGTATATTAAACGAATGTAGTAGGCGAAATAAAAAGCTCAGTAGTAATACTACAAGGAAATAGTAATATATTCTCGTATAATCATATTATTCATAACGGAGGTAAAATAAAAAGAAGTTTTAAGGTGAAAGCCGACATTAAAGATTGCAAACCGTAGTATAACAGAGGCAATAAGCAGTGATAGTGAGAGTAATATCAAGGTTGTGCACAACTTTATATTAAGATATAACCTTTCTACAGCAAAAGCAATAGCACTTCGGAATAGTTTTCAATGACTATAGTTTTGTGTAAAGGACAGGGAAGGTGGGCTGCAAGCGACGCATGAAGTTCACCATCACGGCGCCGAATTTATCCGACTCTCACCTACGTATCTCCACTACCCCACTCCTAGCATCGTCGGTTGGAGATGGTGTTGGTAGTACCCCTCCCACAAATGTTCTCCTAGCTCAAAGCCCACCATGAGCGACGACAGCCCTGAGGTCGAAACCCTCGAAGCTCTCCAGGTGCGCCACCGCAAAGAACAACGCGACCTTGTCTCGCGCATAACACAAAAGAAGAAACAGGCAAGTAAAAAGACGCGAAAAGGCGTGAATGATGAGTGTGATAGATGGGAAAGAGATCAGAAAGAGAGACAAGAAAGGGAAATCGCAGCGTTGAACGGAGAAGTAGCAGACACCGAGGTCGAAATTGAGGACGAGATCGATATAAAAGATGATATAGGAAAAAAGGATGACACGGATTTGAATGAAGATTTGGCAAAACTCGAGTTAAATGGGGGCGCCAATACAAAGAAACCCAACCGTGCCAAAGCCCGGCTGGCCCGTCGCGCCGCTGAACAAGACGCCCTTGTGCGCGAAGCAGAACGCGAAGCAGCAAATGCCCCAAACCCACGAGAAATCGAGCGCGAGCGGATGGCAATACAGCTCGAGCGCCACAAGCTGGCGCTGCACGAGATCAAGGCTGATGGGCATTGCTTGTATGCCGCCGTGGCAGATCAACTGCACACCCGGGAGCTAGGATTGAAGCCGAAAATCACCGTGAAGGTTTTGGAGGAAGGAAATGGCGCAGATGCTGCGAATTACAAGAAAGTGCGGTATGCAGCCGCAGACTGGATTGAAGGACACGCAGACGATTTTGCTGGCTTCATGGAAGATCCATTTCCAGAACATGTTCGCAAGATCCGGGAGACGGGGAGTGGGGTGGACATGTTGAATTGCTTGCTTTGGCGCGAACGTATGGGGTCAGGATATGTGTGTTGCACAGTGATGGGCGAGTAGACAAGGTCGAGCCCGAGGGCGAAGAGAAGGATACAGAGGAGATATGGCTGGGATATTTCAAGCATAGCCACGGGCTAGGGAGCATTACAATTCACTGCGGAAACTTGGATGAACCATGGAACTGTCTTGTCCTATTTTTCCAAATCAGGGTACTACGACTGCTTCTTGTGTTGCCACACACTCACGCAATCTCTCACTACCCCATTTATCACAGCTACTTCGTGCGTTCTCTTCGGCGTCCAGTGTGCGACTCGTACCAATGCATCTTCGCTCTCCTCCCTATCAGTCGCCACCACCACGCCCTTGCCATCATAAGTTATATCCTCGCCAGGGCGCTTGAGTAACTCGGCGTGTACCGTCGGCGGCAAGGACCATGGAGGCCCGGCTGAGGCAGCAGGCTTATGGGTAGGAAACTCAAGGCAAATCAGGATCCCATCAGGAGCCAGCAGCTCCTTTATTCGCTTAGCCCACCGTGGTCGAAGATCCGGAGGCAACGCGCATAGAAACTACGCTCTTAGCATCACTCCACAACTCCCAAAGCATCCCATCAAGACTCACAGTATTATCATAGATCACATGGAAACCTCCTTCCTCAGCACCGACTTGTTTCACCCATTTATCGTCGAAAAAATCGCCATCCAAGCACTCCATTTTCCCCTTACCCACCTCCTCATTCTTGACATTATATTCGCCTTCTAACGGCCCGGCACCAGGATCCAAAAGATACTTCCTCGCCCTTTCCGCCGCGTGAGACGAAACCTCTAAACCATATGCATCGAATCCCCAACTCGACAACACCACTACATCGTACCCAACTCCACACCCGGGCACTAACGCCTTGCGCCTCTTCCCATCCTTCACTGCACCCGGCACGCGTATGCTCGTACTCTGATCAACCGTATTCAGCGGCGGCGCGCCCGGTGTGGGATTTGGGTTTGTAGATAGAGGCGGAGAGGAAGGCGAGGCGAGAAAATCGATTAAAGCTGGATTTGCATAGCCTCTATCCCATGGGATGAATGTGCCCTCGGCCCAGAGTGTGTCCCAGCCCGTAGGATGTGAGGATGTTTCGAGGGAAGCAAAGTGGGTGCGAAGACGATCTTGGTTTTGGGTTGCCATGCTTGCAACCGAGTGGTGGGAGGATGCTCGTCTGCAATTGAATTGGTTCGGACGTATTTGACGGCTGGGTTTTATGTAATGAAGGATTGGGGTGATGAGCGATACATGGAGTGTGCCCCTCATTTCAACGTTGATCATCCGATGTCCCGCTTATCGATAACCGTTAGTGGTGCCCGTTAGTAGCCAATGAACGCTGGGCTTTTCCGGTCCAATCAGAGGGTACGCGTCCTGTTGTGAAGCTTCGATTTTCATCGAGGACAGTGATAGTTGTGCCTCTTTGGTACCATTCTCCTTTGATACTATGATCTTTTTTTAGAATTGATTCAATAGTGCGATCTTGTAGTAATGCAAAGTATAGGATGAGGTTGTCACTTGCCAAGGCCACCTGGGCATGTACCTGGTTATCTGTCTTGTGCAAGTTGTACTGTAATGCTTGTGCTACTAATTTCACCACACAGGGAACGCTAGGATCTATTTTAATTAAAAAATAGAGTGTTGGTAAGGAAGTTAGTTAGGCAGCGGTAAGGCATACACCCTGACTATGCAATACATATCACTCTTTTCGCCCTACAAATTAGCTATCGACCCATGAGAAAAAGTGTAGTAATCATGCAAAACTACTTTGTTTGTTCTCCCTGACACTGGTAGTGATCTTTCACAACTGTTCACATTCAATCGGCTAAAAATAACACGAAAGGACCTATTTCGTTCATTTATCGAACTTGATGATGACTTCACGCGTCGCACTCGAAATGAAGTCAGATGCCACTCGTCCCCGGGAATAAATCTCCCTCAATTCGCCTAATTCCGGCACGCTACTAAACGCCAAACTCTTCAAAGATGCTACAGCCACACATTACGTTAGAGGTTCGGGATGAATTGATACCCGAGACCGAAGCAGCAACATTAACACTTCGTCTATCTTTTCAGTCACCTACATTCACTACCACCCAGCTCAATGTGCTTTGTATTGTAGCTAAACTGTTCATCTGTTTTGTGGATGACGCAGAAGAGCGGGGCTACCAACTATTTCGGCCGAGGTATGACAGTTGAGGTTAGTTGTCCGGAAAAGCAAGGGATAAGTAACCTGGAAAAAAGGTTAAATCCATACAGGTGACAGAAACGCCGAGATTTTACAAACCTACAATTGAGTTTCATTGAAGATGCCGGGCCCTGAGAGGTCATCAAAAACTTCACCGCCGGTAACGAGCAGTCATGAGTGTATAGCTAGACATGATGAAAGTTTAAATGACGAACATCTCGGTAGCGAAAGTAGTAAAGAGAGATCTAGGAAGGGGGAGATCGCTGGGGACCACAACATTCAAAGCAAAGATGATACAATATCAATAGCACCATCTGGTACCTCGACCTCCTCAGACCATTCGCCATGCGACCATGAAGCTCGCTCAGCAGCTTCGAAAAGCCGCCCAGGCATCCTCTCACGAACAACATCAGTTACAATCGACGCTATCATTGTTCCTCGTGCGCAACGTCGAGGCCTCTTGGCGCAATTCGCTTTGATTCCAGAAGTCGAAAACCCAGTTCACTACACTCGAAAAACGAAATGGGTTCTTACGTCCATCGTGGCTTTCTGCGCCATGGCAGCGCCAATGGGAAGTGCGATTGTCATGCCAGTACTTCAGGAAATTGCGATTGCGTTTAATGCATCTCCCTCGATAACGAACTTGAGTGTTGCTGTGTATATGCTCAGCATGGCTATTTTTCCCTTGTGGTGGTCTAGCTTTAGCGAGCGGCTTGGTCGTCGAACAATATACATCATCTCCTTTATGTTATTTGTAGTGTTTGCCATTCTCTCGGCTATTTCACAAAGCATAGCGATGCTGATCGTCATGCGAGTTTTCTCTGGTGGAGCTGCTGCATCTGTGCAAGCTGTTGGTGCCGGGACTATTGCCGATGTCTGGGAAGTAAGAGAGCGAGGAAAAGCAATGGGCGTCTTCTATCTTGGACCACTCTGCGGACCATTATTTGCGCCCATTATCGGCGGTGCTCTGGGCTCAGGCTTAGGTTGGCGAAGTACGCAATGGTTTCTTGTCATATATGGCAGTGCAACATTGATATTCATCATCTTTGCGCTCCCTGAAACTCTACACAGAAAACACACTATTTCATCATCATCGTCATCATCATCAAAACCTACGGATACCGACCCTGAGAAAGCAGCCACCGAACCAGAGCTTCTCCGTACCACCACACGCGCCTCCACAATCCAGAAGACAAAATCCTTCCTCATTCACACGCGCCAAATCTTCATCGACCCGCTCAAAATTCTTCTCTGGCTACGATACCCACCCGTCGCCCTAACCGTCTACTACGCCAGCATAACATTCGGCTGCCTCTACATTCTCAACATTAGTATCCAATCGACCTTTTCGTCAACACCCTACTCCTACTCTACTCTAGTCATCGGTTTCCTCTACATTCCCAACAGCGCAGGCTACCTGCTCGCCTCCGTCTTCGGCGGCCGCTGGATCGATACCATCATGGCGCGCGAAGCCCGCAAAGCAAATCGCTATGACGAATCTGGAAAACTAATTTTCAGACCTGAAGACCGCATGCGGGAAAATGCATGGATTGCAGCCGTGCTGTGGCCTGCTGCTCTTCTGTTGTATGGATGGACGGCGGAATATCATATCCATATTTCGGTTCCCATGATAGCGAATTTCTTCTTTGGTGTGGGGTCTATGTTGATATTTGCGCTGGTGAATACAATGCTGACGGAATTTATGCCGAAGCGTGCGGCGAGTGGCATCGCATTGAACAACTTTGCGAGAAATATTTGCTCTTCTACAGGAGCTGTAATTGCAGAGCCTGTATTGAGTGCCATTGGAAATGGTTGGTTTATGACGATTATAGGTGTTTGGAGTTTAGTTACGGGTTGTGCGGCGCTGGGCGTTATGAGAATTTGGGGCGGAAAATGGAGGAAGAAAATGGTGGAGGAGTTGGGATAGATGTAGATTGCATAAATTGCACGATTGGAGTTGCCATTTTGAATTATTAGAGAATATATTACATTAGCGCATTGTTGGTGACGGTAAATATCTATAGTACATGGTCGCAATTGGCTACTATCTGATTCATCCACTCTTCGGATATTTGCTTTTCTCTCTGATTGCGGGTCCCCATTTGTAAAACACCCACGGAATAGGTAGCATGAGCAGAGCAAGGAAACCAAGAACAGAGGTTGCCCATCCAATTCCAAGGGCTTCGTACACTAATACCAGAATTAGCGACAACATATGTAAGTAGAAGTGAGACTTACTTTGAACAGTGAACAGTGGAAATACAGCACTGAATGTATATCGTGACACGCCATTGGCAGCTATTGCGGATGCACCGTTAAGGGGGCCGTATACATCGACTAGATATAACGCTCCGGAAGTCTAACCATCATTATGTTAATCTGGGTAACCGAGGAAGTATTCGACGAGAGGTACTTACAAAGACACAAAGATTACCCCAAGTGAACAGCACTGCACCTACCAGACACAAAGCCCAGTGCTGACCTGTTTCGGCACACCAGCCAAACCAAAACAGTCCGATTACGATTCCCGAAGATCCAATCATGGCGCTGTAAAGACGGTGTTCAGGTGGTATCGATTGCTCTCCCTTGGCAACAGCTTTGCGATGTTGTTTTTGGTATATTGTTTGGTCAATGAGAACAGTAGTTATAGAAGCTAGGAAAACACCGATACCAATGGATATGAAAGTAAGTCCAGTTTGCGAAAGAGTGAACAAGTAAGGTGGATGCTGGAAAACGAACGGGAACGCTGCGAAGAAAAGGAACAAGACGCCAAAGATGAAGGATGTGTACATGGAGAAAAAAAATACGGCAGGCTGAGATTGTTAGCATACTGAGTGCTTTAGCGATAAGGTGAGTGTAGTAATTACCTCGGTGGCCAGCATATGCAGAGGACGAACGACCTTCAGCGCAACTGTGTTTTTCATATTCCCAGCTGCAGGCAGTCCTTGTATTTTCTTCACGCCAGCTTTCTTCGCGCGTTTCTTTAGTATGACAGGCTTATACGTTTCCTTCGATGGCACTACGAATGCGTACGCCGCCAGCGTTACAAAGATCATACACCATTGACTCCACTGCCAGGTCTTGTACTGTGCCACGAAGCCGCCAACGATTGGTCTGTAATAAATCAGCTGTGCTCAGTTGCTCAATGAAAAGACACGGGGAGGAATATACCCTATGGCAGGCCCTGCAAAAGGCGCCGCAAGAAATAAACTCGTTGCAACTGCTCTCTGTCTGGGCGGAAATAGATCGGCATTCGAGCCGGCGCCCACGGCTAGCGATGCACTACCCGATAGCCCTGAGAAGAAGCGGCATACGACGAGGCTGGCGAAAGATTTAGAGAACCCAGCGCCCAATGTAAATAACATGAAAATAGGAGTCGAGACAAGGTATATGATTTTGCGACCGTGACCTTCGCTTAGAGGTGCAGTGGCGAGAGGGCCGAAGGCAAGACCAAGAGTGAATACCGTGAGGCCTACTAGAGCGGTCGTGCGTGATACGTCGAACTCGTGCGATATTAAGCTGACGGATGGGGTGTATACTGATGTGCCAAATGTTCTAGGAATGTGTCAGAGGTTGTGGTTAAAATGAGAAGGGAAATTACACTGCAAAACCGAGAGAAGCGGGTGCTATTGCATGATAAAATCGTTGCCATGTTGGCCCTAGGTAGAGTTAACATTTGCTTCACTGAAAAGACGGCATGCTTGTCACATACAGTTGTGTGGGTTCTCGGGATCGTCTGGGCCATTCCAATCGGAGAAATTGATGCTAGGTGTCGTCGTAGTATCAGAGACGCCTAGCCTTTCGATATCTGGCAATGCGGGTGTTGGTATCGTACTCGCATCTTGTGGCTGATTCTTGTGCGCAAATTCCTCTTTCTCCATGTCACTGAGGGAAGTTGCTTCGGATACACTATGTGTTGACTGCCTCATGATTGATAGTATGTAAGGAACAGAAGATGTAGTTGATATTGAGAGGGGAGTCAGTGTCTTTCAAGTATCTTATAGTTGAGGATGCTAGGGAGGCAATGTCGCATTATGCTTAGAAATACCGGTCCTCGCACGCCTTGTTATATCTGCATTGCGCATGATAACAATCTTATTCCCGAGCCATTTACACGTATGTTGTTGACTGACGTCTAGTTCAAAGAAACATTAGCAGTTGAGGTGCTAACGATTTGCAGTATAGTGTGAACCTTCATCTGGAACATGGGCTGAGTAACACAGTGCTAGCATACTGGCAGGTAATCAACTAAACCAAACTATGCGTGCAAGTTTATCCGACCGCGGTGTGTTCACTAAACAATTCTGGTACGAATGGAGCTGATCCTTGACGGTAGCCGAGGGTGGTACTAGCGAATAGTAATCAGCTAGTGCGAGGCGCTTCGTACTTGGCATAGGATAACCATCATAATCAGAAAGTCGCGTTTCAATAGCCCTTTTCACTATAGAATATTCTACAAACTAGAGGAGATTTCATCACGTCTACATAGAGTCAGCTAACATCGAACATTCGAGCGAGAAAAGGGTGTAGAGTGATGACGTCATAGTCAGTGCATAGGTACGACTGTACCTAGCAACGCCTAACCCTGCCTTGCGAAACGAATAAAAAGAAATTCAACATAAAATAGTTCTCTTATTCAATGAGTGGTGAGCCTGTGCCATTGATCGTGATTGATAGACTTACTTCCTTGGCCACACCTTTATATCTTGCTTCCACCTATTGTTAGATACAAATTCCAGGCAATATCTCTCAGTATTGCAAGGCTATATGATTGCTATTATGCCTTAATTACCTCAGATCTAGATCAATTATTAGTCGTTTGGGGACGATTACACTACTGCTAGCAGATGAACCAGGGAGCTTAGAGCGACTTTGATCTGATTGGCCGAGGCTCAGGTAGGACAATGAGAGGAAAGAGAATATCCTTACGATTGGCGAATATGAAAGTTACTGCCCGAGCACTACAACCACTAGAACGTTTCTGAGGCTTGAGGATAGAAAGGGATACCCAAAGGTCTACGATGCGAGGTAAGACCCTTTGAAGATCAATATGCCGCTTTGAAAGTCGTTTCACTTAACACATGGCGTAGAGTAGGGAATGGCTAGATGGACGAAATATATATTTATGTAGACTCAAACGCCTAAAATAAAGCAAAGAGTTCGACGCTATGCTCACGAGTAGCATTTCACTGCAGGCATTGAGTTTGAAGAGAATATCATAGAAATCACTTCCTTGTAATATTTATCACATAATGTAGTATTGTCAGATTTACGGGTGCCTTTGATGGTTCACCTTGATCTGGATAATGATGTGATTATAGCACGTAGTGAAAAGATGATTGATTGATGTGTGGCAATGAATTGAATTGATTGATTGCTCTGTTCTCTCCTTCTTTGATCGCTCTGCTGCTCCTCTATATACTCGTCTCTACCCAGCATGCTGAGGTTTACTGGCATGGATAGTGGAGATCCGTTGTCTCGGTTGTTGTAGTTCGGCCCCATGCTGTTCGGATTGTAATGCGATAGTCCACTATATTTGGCATAGATTGATAGAATTTGGGTGTACCCAATTTCTGTTGATTGGCTCGCTTAGCTATTAGCGTGGCGCTAGCGTGCGATCGTCAGATCGCTCCATCGCCAGATTGCTCCATCGCCAGATTGCTCCATCGCCAGATCGCTCTATCGCATATCTGACAAGTATACTCTTCGATGATCAAAGAGGGAGCGCCGTGAAATCCAGGCACTACAATGGTATTTGTCCTAAACACTTATTGTTATTTGGTATTGCTTGAATGGACTTCACTTGCAACGAAAGACTCATAAAAAACGAACCATAGGCGCAACACAAATCTCCTTGATTATTGATACCATTATATATTTTTCTTTACAATGCTGCCTACGATTCAGGCCTATCTCAAGCATCCCCCCGAACATATATGTTTACAGTGGAGCCCAACAGCTAGGTTCAACTTGTATATGATACCGCATGTCTTTGCAGGAAGGAAGCAAAGGCAAGGATCTGAGAGCCGTAAAGCCGTATTTGAGATCCCTTGTCTCACATTCATATCAAAGCTTGTTCTGGTGCCTCTGTCGTACCCTAAATAGTACAGAACGTCTCCATGTCGGATTATCGAAATCATATTGATCAGAATTTAGAAATTGTGCGCTTCTTGGTGTACCATCTTTCTTCCCATGCCTCGACAAACACAAGCTAGGTGTCCATTGCTTTAACGCTTGAAACAATAAAGATGCCCCTTTCCATTCCCAGCCAGCCCTAGCGCAGTCTTTAGCCTGAAGGCCTCTTGTCCCTCTTTTGGACCACATTCCCAATCAACAATTAGAACCAGCCTTTAACCCGATGTCCACCCCCTTCTGATCCCACCACACTCTTACTTCTGCCACCTTGCCGCTATTGATAATTGACTCACACCAACTATCGGCATGCTTGTAGATGATGTTGCCTGCTAGATCCGCAAGCCTGCGTCCCTGTACATCGTTGGAAGCCAGGAAATGGAAACGCATATCGTAGATAATAAAAAAAGGCGTATGTAAGGTAAGAAGTCTATGGAGGGATGGGATGTGGGGACAGTCGTGGAAATGAGATCAATGTATAGATCTGACTTCCGATCTTCGGTCGAAAGCCAGGCATCGCCGCTAGGTTTAAAATTGTCATTTTCTTCTTCATAGCGTATTCAAGACTAATTATGTGGGTCGGATTATCAAAAAATCTTTCTAGGTCCTTGCACTGGATGCAAATCCTCTGGACGCTCATATAAAGTAGTGTCCGAAAACCTGTATTATCGATTAATATATGCGCCCCATTTAAGCCGGGATTAGTTGACCTTCAGGTAGATCGATGCCAGCAATCGCGATGTCTTTGGAAAGCCTAAGCTTCTTGAGATCTTCTCCTATGTTCTTTGCTTCTGTCGGAATCGCCTGAGATTCCTTCGTGATTGCGTATTTAGTTGCGCTCCGCTTTTGTAGGGGTGTCTGAGTGCGCATGTTTTCTGCGTAGGTTGAGTTGCCGCGAATAGTATTATTAGCTCTAAGATTATCGATGCATGGTCCGAATTGCTAACAATACCTTCGTGGGTAAGTGAATTTCAACAACCAGCCTACGGTAAGTGCAGGCAGGCAGTAGCTGCTTCAATTATCGGTTGGTCTTCCTCTATTACTATCCCGCTAAAATGTGCCCCAGGATAACCTTAGATTCACGGCGCTCCTACCTCACTACATAGCCTAATAGTCACATGAACAAGTTTCGACGTATTATGATCGTGTTCCAAGTGTCAATTGTGCTATACGCTAGCTACGTAAGTGAAATAGAAATGCATCTATGGGTGTATAGAACAATTCTAAACGAAACTCGAGCTCATTAGCCCTTACCACGAACTGACCTTATGGAAACGCAACATAACTAAGGGCCAGTCGTTTAGTTTTGTCAGTCTTCCATCGGATCTTTGTAGTCCTTTTGAAAACCTATAGCATTTAAGCTACTTCTTGGATGAATTTGTGAGCATGGCTATAAAAAAAAACCCATGAGCTAGGAAAGGAAAAGGCGAAGATATATACATAAAATCTTCAGACTTTAGGATGTTTTAGGTAGTTGACCTGCTCAGCAGTGAAGATGAGTAACTAGCCACACATTTATACCGTCTAAAGTAGAAATTTATAGGCTTCTTAAAAATAACTTTGCTCATATTCTTACTTATAGCCACATTTTGGTCTTTCGAACGATCGCTTCCAAGTCTGTAGTTTCACTTTCGAATGCACATGAAATATACCTCTATTTTCATCAAATTAAAGTTCCGCCATGCTCTTATCTGATACATTTCCCGGACCATTTCAGCAATTCTTAAAAACTCAAATTACTGCGTTCCCAACATTCTTTACAATACCCTACTTTGGTGAAGTCTGGGCCGGTGGAGGAAAGTCGCGCATTAGTGCGGTCTCTACAACCACGTTCAATGATTACAGCTGATTGGAGCAACTCTTTGGCACCATCTTGAGAATGCGGTGTGACCATGAACAGTTCTGCACCCCTCGTTTTAAGTGACAGCGCAGTGCCATTAAATTGCATATAGCTATTCCTAGAGTAGTAAGGTTTCGTGGCGTGTTAAGATACTAGCCCACGTAATTACCTCAGAGCTTACGAGTTGCACATTAGTTTACTCGCCGCACTGGCCAAGGTGCTCCGCACCTTGGCCGTGGACAGCTCAACGACCGATTTTATCAACTTTTCATCTCCCACACGCGTTTTTTTCGCGATTTAGAAGTTATAAAGTTATTAAGTATTATATTAAGTATAATTTGGCGTCTTTGGACGCATTAAAAAAGCCTAATTTTGCAGAGTTTTCGCGCGTTTTCAATGTGCTAGTTGACCAGCCGCAGCAGAGACCCATAGGCCTCAACTCAATTATCTCTCACTGTAGTACTAGTAGTAGTTTAATATTTTTTTATATATGTACTAGAGAGTAATGCGAAACTTATCGCCAAATTTAATAAGTTTATAACTAAAGTTGAGGTTTATATTAGCTGTGAGGAGCGTATAAGCTGCGCAAAATTGGTGTTTTTTACTGCAGCTGCAGTGCCGAGAGGGTTGTGCGCGCAGTAGAAAAATAGTACAAAACTGACCAATAATACATTGTAGACCAGCGTCTCAGCGAGCGATAGTCTCCAAATTGCGACTCTATAATATATATATACCTAACTTAAATTTGACAGTTTTATAGCCTCACTTATCACCTGCGTTGAGTAGTTA
The DNA here is from genome assembly GCA_021365335.1 of Phaeosphaeriaceae sp. PMI808. NCBI lineage: Eukaryota > Fungi > Ascomycota > Dothideomycetes > Pleosporales > Phaeosphaeriaceae > Phaeosphaeriaceae sp. PMI808. The sequence continues at coordinate 48,474 of JAJTIZ010000064.1, forward strand.
TTTGAGTTGAGGCCTCTGGCTCTACGCTGTAGCTGCCCAACTCGTACATCTACTCGGGCGATAACTCCACGAACTTGAGTAGTTTATACTCAAAACTACTACTCCATATAGTATATATACTATACTCAAATTTACTCGTTTTAGAGCTTCAATTTACATCTACGTTGTGCAGTTATAACTATCGCAAGACAAATTTGCATACAAATCGGTCATTGAGCTGGTATCGGTCGTTGAGCTGTCCACCTTGGCCAGTGCGGCGAGTAGTAGGATAATCAACACAGACAATAGATTGAAGGACACCCCACGTGATAGCGCTTAGAAACTTTAAGAAGAGTTTTATGACCGGGTCCAAGTAACTTTACCACACGCACTGATGACACTTTGCCTTGCTATCGACAAAAGGTCAGCTATTTCTGGCTTAAGTTTGGGACCGAGTTATCTCGGCGTTATTGTGTTGGCTAATAATGGAAAATTACTCTGATTGGTCGCAGGCAAAACACTTCGTTACGGATCTCGGCACCCTAGTTAACCTCAAAACGTTTTAGGTGTGTCAAAAAATCCCGACTCTTCCGCCGCACGACGCCGCACCAGTCAGCCAACCAATGCGCATGATCAGAATCTGTGCAATTTCTGCACCGCCATAATAGCAGCTTACGCGTGCCGCGATCCGGCGTCTCGCAGCCACAGTATATAAGTTAGCATGCATGCCCTCTATATTTCTACGTCATATTATCTCAAGTCTCAAGTTGCTAGACATCAATCACTAGAGTAGTCGACTTGAAATCCTTCCCCTTACCCACGGCATGATGAACACCTATTTGCAGCGAGCAGATGACTTTATTCAGCAGCAAATATACAAATTCGAGCAAAGGAAACACGGGCGGGACTACACTGAAATGCAAAACTCGCCCAAAAGTACCCAACGCTTTCCGTCTCGCGCACATACCTTCAACAACCTACCCCCACAAGGCCCACCCGCGCCTAGAGGTTGGTCCCAGGAGTTCGACCCACAAAGTAATCGCTGGTATTATCTAGACCGAGCAACTGGCCATTCGCAGTGGGAAACCCCGTCCATGTTACGAAGTCGACGTGGTCTTAGCCACACATTCAGCGATCAGCAGCCGCAAACCGACACGAGCAGGGACACAACGATGGCGCGCGGGATGCAAGAGGAGGAAAAAATGCGGAACCGTGGAAGAGCTAGTTTGCAGTACACCCGGCCACACCACGAGCATTTAGGAGCCCCGAGCCAACATCGACATTCAATATCGCTGCAATCGAGTCCGCACGGCAGGTTGCCGCCAGGTGCGCATCTTGACATGAAGACGGGACAGTTTGTGACGAATATGTTTCCACTGGACGAGCAGAACCATCGCCTTAATGCGCGTTAAGTGTAGTTTGTTGTAATAATATCCTTTTGACATGTTGTTCGTTGTAGAGATGAGAATTTGTCTAGAGAATCGGGGTGACCGCCTACTGGCGTCAGATATGCGATATCCACACACATGTCAAAGTAACTATAAATTTCTAAATTTCAAGTATGATTCATGATAACACGAAATAGTAGACTTGGGGAGTGATTTTTCAATGATTCATTAAGCGCAAGTAATACGTAGCCAGGTCACATGACCACATCAATAAGACTGTTTTCCATCCTTCTCCAAACAATACATCAAGTCTCTTGCCTCGATATTCATATGCAACTGGTTTATTAATATCCAAATTTGCTAAAACTGCCAAAAAGAACTAAGCTAAATAGCACATGATAGTCATTCTTTCAATTGTTGAGTCAATTACACGCCGTAAGAGTTATGCGTCCTCAAGTGCTCTCAAAGATATGAGGGCTGAAATTTCGATGAGGAGTTGAAACACCTCACTACATTGACTTTAGGTAAGGTTTTCAATTATAGTTGTGCTAGCAACGGAGCCAAACCTTGTTACACTTTCACATTTACCAATACAACAAAGACCATTATCACCCAACCCACCGTTTTCGATCCTTGTTTTCAGTCCTATTAACATTCTCCTATACCCACTCTTCGACGTCCATGAGCTTCAGGCTGCATTCCGACGGCTCTTCGTCCGTCTCGAGCCAAGGACGCTAGCATTTGTGACGCAAACGTTGCTCAGCAGAGTTTGTGAGCTTCCAATGACCAGAGTGACGCGTCGGAGAATCGCCAGAAGCCTAAAAAGATCTAGACAAGGAACAAGCTTTCCGACAAAGATTACGACATCCAAGAGTGGCGTGAGGCCGATAATCACATGCTCTGTCTCCACAGTAGTCTTTACAACTACCTTGCTCCGTGCCCTCGGCAGGATCATAGCATTGCTGTCCCGAAAGTTAGTATCGGCGCAATCGGGAGTAATCATGCTTAATATAAACTCACTTCTAGGCACTGGGATCTGAAGGTCCGGCACTCATCACACCAAACGGGTAGGCGCGGCGACCATGGCCGACACTCACCACACCAGTCACCTGGCTGTGGCCAAAACCAAGGTTCCCGCCAACGATTTTGTCTGGGAGTAACCTTTCTTTTGTTAAAAAACCATATCCACTTGATGAACGTCAACATACTTGTCTGGTGGTAATATTTTTGCCGTCATGAGTGGTATCCGGAGGATCAGAATTGCCAGCCATGATGTCCTTGCCAATAGCAGTCTCAGAATGAACCTCGCTCTGAGGCCGTATACAACGACCTATGCCATTTTCCACGTGGCATCTCCACTTCCTCCTGCAGTTTTGGACCATGTGCCACTGGTTCTTCACGCACATGATCACCAAGGCTTGGTCGGGAGCACATTGCACGGCACCGTTTTCGCTACAATTGAGGTTTCCAAAACGGGTTGAAGTAGCAAATGCAATTGACATGTAGGCAAGTAGGGGAAATAGGACGGCGGAAGCCTTCATGATGTGGTGATCGTTCTGGTAGGTTGTCTTGAAAAGTATGTTGTCTCGACACGTTGGAATTGAAGAGAAGCAGCTTCGTCTCGCAGTCTTGGAGTTCTTATGGCATAAGAGGGTGCGATTCAGGCTGAATGTGTTGTTGAAGTGGGAGAGTAGTTGGAGTCTGAAAGGAGACGTGGTTGGTAGATGTAACTGCAGGTGAAATCCAAATAGCCCTGTCAAACCTTAAACAGAATCAGGGGAGTAGAACTGTTTAAAATATCCTTTAGTAACCATAGTAGATATAAGCTACTTCGTGACAGCGATGGCCCGATGCGTTTGGAATTCGTCATACCTGTCAAACTAAAAACGAACAGCTAATCTTCATACACGTCACGATTAAACCGAATTTTGCCAAGCCTGTGTGACCTCTTAGGCGTGGTAGTAATATTGGTACTCCAGAGCTCCTCTTCCTTGTGTTGCAACAGGAATACTAAAAGGGGAAAGAATTGGCATCAAATAGTTGAAGCTACTTTTCCTCCTTCATCTCATCACTAATTTTCGATATAAAATGATGCCCGCTTTATATGATATGCCTACATATCTCTCTGAGATATAAAAAGAGGATAATACTTTTTTACGAGTTAGTGGGTAGTTAGATATATCGCCACGTTCGTTTTCTTCGTTTTCAATTCACCTCTTTTCTTCAAGAGAAGGCTCGTAAATATAGAGCTTAATACTGTTGCTCATCTTCTATAGTATTCATAGCTTTAACAGAGTTTCGCTATATCTCGTCTCCTTCATTAGTGTAATTAACCTTGGTAAATAAGTTTTTCTTTTCTCTTTTTCTAGCCGAGCGTTAAGGTTGACAAGTACAAACCTGCCATAAGCTATCTTCACTCTCCTAAGGTTATTATGTACCAATCCGCCTGAATGGCGCTATAAATCGATATCTTTGGTATATGTTGGTGTTGTTGTGGTCTCTTTCCTTTCTTCACGGTCACAGCAGTTGCTACCGGTGCTAGCGCCTTGGCACTCACACTGTATATCATCGGAGCTGCCCACTAGTTGGATGATTCAGTCTTGTTTTCCACTTTTGTAGTCCTTCTGCATTTCACGCTACTGCGAGCCGTGACAAGTGTAAGAGCGTGAACTGTCTCCACACATTGGTTGAGGCGAACTCCACCATGATGAAATAGTGAAGACAAACAAGATCCTAGCAATTCAGAATGTAAAAGTGATACAAAGTAAAAAGGGCAGTATTGATTGGGGTATCTGATACCTGATAAGAATCAACGGTATCTGTTTATTGTTTGACAAACATGCTAGATATGGAACCGTACTTGCTAAATTGAGATTGTTCTCTCATCACGATTGTCAATCATGCGCCCAGCGCACTAGACAAACATCTTGCTCCATTCCCCTGTAACTTTTGGTTGGATATACAATCGAACACAAACCGGATAGCCACCGATCAAACAACAAACTCGCCACCGTCGAGCGACAAACTCAATAGTCTTAAGCGAATCAACACCCATGTCTACCAGAAGTTTGCCCCTTACCTGTTCAACTCATTTGTTTGCTCCCCACTAGCAGCAACCGCATACACTTTTCGGTCTTTTAGATGGATATAAATCGCCGTCAGCAGCCACTATACGAATCGCATGACTGCTGGTCAAAACTGTACAAGCGGATATCTACGCCGCTCGAACACTGCGGTATTCCCAAGCTCGCAATCAGCTAATCTTATTTAGGTGCTTTTTATACACGACGCAGAGGCGTGCGCGTTTGAATAATTAATTTGTTGGGTGATCATGGTCGAAGTAGAATTTATGTATGAGTTTACGCCTTGCGTTAGGTCGAAGGAAATGGGTGCTACTATTGTAGAAAAATAAAGACGGAAGTTGGGGTGAGACGTTTGAAAGTAAACAGAGAAGACTGTCTTTATGAAGAGAGAGAAAAGACCGTCGTTTTCTGAGGTATGAATGGGGGCGCTGGTTTTGGTCTGGTTTGACCATGTTCATAGAAGAGGTAGATGCTGATGAGTTGTTAAATTGTGGACGTATTTTGGTAGCAAAATTTGTTGTATCATATATAGTCTTGCAATACGTTGAAGGGGGTGATAGTTATAAGTTGTCTTTTATACACCCAAGAAAGTTAGAGACAAAGTTGATTACAAGAGGCTGAATGAATCTTGTATATCTCGATACTCCTCTATCAGTCCACAACTCTACCAGAATTGTGTGGCAGCTTAGCTAAGAGCATCTGGGGTGACGCCGCATATTAAAGATGGTTCAATTTCCGATCTATTTATGACAGGCATGCTACACAGGGCGCAAGGCGGAACATGGGGCGGCGTAGATGCGATGACGAGACCGTAGTTCACGGTATAAGAGTAAGCAAGCCCCCTGTAGGTGAGAGTGGGCTGACAAGCTTCAACTCCACAGCCAAAGTTGTATGCTTGGCACTGGTGATGATGCGCACGTCATCTTGCGGTTGCGAGTGTTAAAAGGGGTTAAAGGCAAACAGCCACCAAGCGACATGTTAAGTTACTAGTAATGCAGGTACGTATGAAATGACGTGCATATTATCCCCAAATGGCAGTTATGATAAGTATCATGTATGCAAATCAAGGCAGGTGCAGCCAAGGGATATAGCACGGGTAACAATGACGGAACGCAACTCGCTTAATTCCGAGCTCCCAGTCCACGGCCACGCACGTGTCAAAGTCCCCACCTTCCCCCTTGCGAGGCTGAAATTCAGCGCATTCCTCCGCCCAGGGGATTGTGCCCGCCAGGGTGGTACAGTCCGCAAAAGCAGTAATTAACACGCAGTTGTGCCAGTTAGAACGACGAGCGAGATGCGCTTTTGGGCTAAAATTGACATTCGCAAGACATGTCAGATTTGTTGGCTAGTCGAACGGCGAAAACGGCGAAATTGGCATCCTATCTTGGCAAATATTGAGAGCTCGGGTCAGAAAAGTTTAGCGCCCCTTTAGGGGAAGGCGCAAGATGGTAAACAAAGTTATATATACCCTTGCCCAAGCTTTGGACTGTGTGCTACAAGGAGATGGATGGGGGGGCAAGTTTGATGTGCAACAAAGTTACTTTGTTTGATGTGGGAAAGATGGTTCCAGGTCCACAGTTTGTGAAGCTGTGTTGTAGCAGCTGAGTTGCACAACTATTGCATAGCTGCACAGTCCGGTGAGGGCGGGTAGAGAGAAAGGGAGTGCGGCATTGAAAAGGAGGTAGTGTTTTGGACATGGCAGAGCAGAGTTTTTTACGACAGAGGAGTCGTACATAATAGATCCAACAATGGTCGATATGAATACGGATAGGGTGGCGGCCAGTTACAAGAAGATGGCAAGAAGTGTAGGCGCAGCCTATCACACCACCACGGGGTGATGGGGTGGGTGAGTGGTGAGTGACAGTACCTAACTAACCTTGGATCCACAATTTGAAATTCAGGGTCCAGTTCATCTTGGTCGTCCTTTTTTGACTTTTTGATCCACATGCTCGGACCTGGGCGTGTGCGCTAGAATTACGCTAGAACCTAGATGGAATAGCGGTGAATATCCATGGGAGAAAACTCGTTTCCAAAGCCTTGGGGCTTGGCTTGGCAGGCTGTTGCATTTGATTTTGGTGATGCTGTCATTCATACCGGGCCGGGTTACTTACCCCAAGTAGGTACCGTACCCAGTACGAGATGTGTCTGCTGACTCTGAGTGAGGAGAGAGAGACAGATGATCAAAGCCGAGCAAAGGCATTACGGTGTAGTTAGTACGCTGTACCTATCCATAACCCTTACTAGTGGGGGCGTAACAGCTCAAACTGGAGACAGCTGCGAATGGGTCGCGCGCATATCGCATGCGTATGCGTACGCGTTTGAGCGACTGATGCACCTAGACTCAGCCCCTATTGCAAACGCTCCAGGCCCCAGATTGTCGAGCCGTGCAAACGGGGACGTGTCCCTGAAGCGGATTGACCTTTCGCCTACATGACCGAGACGCCGCAAATGTCTGCCGCGGCCCTACCACCTTAAGGTATATGGTAGGTACTACTTGCTCGCTGCTGCCACACCGCCGACTTGCTGAACCTTGTCCTTGCTCTTCCTCTCCAACAACAAACTCCCAGCACTGCCAGCCAGCACAACCGAAAACAATGGCTGCACACAAAATCTTCTCCCCGGCCGAGATCGAGCAACGGGTTACCGAGGGTGACCCAATCGTCATTTACGAAGGCTACGTCCTGAACTTGGGCCAATGGATCGAAATGCATCCCGGTGGCCGCCTGGCCATTCTGCACATGGTTGGCAGAGATGCGACGGATGAAATCGATGCGTACGTTGCTTGGTTTACTCGACTTGCACGCTGCAGACATACCCTCCGTTATTTATCTAAGCCAACCCGGCTGCCCCGGATGTCTGCGGATGCAATTGAGTAAGCATTTGCACCTTACCCTAAGCTAACCATGTCGCCACAGATATCACACTAGGAAGGCGATTCTGATGATGACAAAGCATCGCATCGGCCGCGTGCAGATGCCATGGACCAATCTCGAGCCACCCATCCGCTCCCCAGATTACTACATCAACCTCGAGAAGAGGAAGCAACTCAAGCTCCAAAAGGATGCATGTGGCCAGACACACGCACACACCGACGGCGAGAAGTCGCGACGAGGCCGAAGTGTTGATCTCGGATCGGTGCGTTCTTCCCACACTCGGCATTTGCTTTGCCTTGTACGGCCACTGACCCTAGACCCAAGGCTGCTGCCATTGTCGGCAAGAAGCTAAGTGGTATCGACAATTGCGTCTGCTCTGGTAGGACCACGACCAACACAACAACAACCACAGCAAATACCAAAACAACAATTGCTTCAGAGAAGCAGCCCTTGCTCTCCCCAGAGTCACCCGTTCTTGACCCCGCCAAAGAGAAAAAGGCGATCAGGGACAGATATGCCGAGGAGCAGGAACAACTAGAGCGCGAAGAGGGCTGGAGAGAGAACCCCTCGGTAGACCCAGAGACACAACAGGCCATTGTAGATGAATACAGGGCTCTCCATGAGCAATTCAAGGAAGCCGGCCTCTACCAATGTCCCTACTCAGCATACGCCTGGGAATCCCTTCGCTATGCCGCCCTCTTCGCCGCCTTCATCTACTTCCTACGCATCGAATGGTACATGACATCTGCCACCTCCCTGGGTTTATTCTGGGTAAGCAACAATCCCCCTCCCCTCCCCTCCCCTCTCCTCTCCTCCCAAGACCCAATAACCAACACAGTCCCTCTAGCAACAAATCATGTTCACAGCCCACGACGCCGGCCACCGCGGCATAACCGGCAACTTCGTCTACGACACCCTCATCGGCGCCTTCATCGCCGACTTCTGCTGCGGCCTCAGTATCGGTTGGTGGAAATCCTCCCATAACGTACACCACCTCGTAACCAACATGCCCGAACACGATCCGGACATCCAAAACATCCCCATGTTCTCCACAACCCCAACCTACATGAAATCCATCCTTTCCTCCTTCTACAACTACCGCTTCGTCTGGGACTCGTTCTGCGACCTTGTCGTCCCCTACCAGAAATGGTGGTACTACCCCATCATGGCGTTCGCCCGCTTCAATCTCTACTTCCTCGGCTGGCTCCACCTCTGCTCGCCGCGCGCCCAACAACTCGGTGCCGCATCCTGGACCCGCCCTGTTGAAATCGGTTTCATGTGCTGCTACTGGTACATCTTCGGCTACCTGCTCTGCTGGTGCACGCTACCCACCTGGCAGATCCGCGTTGGCTTTGTTGTCCTCTCCCACGTCGTCACCATCATTCTACACATCCAAATCACCTTGAGTCACTGGGGCATGCCCACATCTGACCTCGGCCCCACGGAATCTTTCCCCCAGCGCCAAATGCGCACGACCATGGACGTTGATTGCCCCGTTTGGATGGATTGGTTCCATGGTGGACTGCAGTTTCAAACCGTTCATCACCTTTTCCCGCGTGTGCCCAGACATAATCTCCGACGGGGACAGGAACTTGTCAAAGTTTTTGCAGCCAAGACGAATATGAAATATTCGTCTTTGAGCTTTGTGGATTGTAATAAGTTTGTCATTAAGCGGTTGGAGAAGGTTTCGGATATTGTTTGGAACCAGGATGGGAATATGGTTGAGCCGTAGAATAGAAGAGTTTTTTTTTTTGGCGGGAGGGTTTCGTTATGGAATAAGTATAAAGGCGTGGCAGAAGTATGCCCATGGCTGCCTTTCGTTTAATTAGAATTTTTTAGAGCGATCAGTGGGCAACGGGTTTTTCTTTGTAAAATAGAAGAATGAATTGGATTGGGAATTTCAATGGTGGTTTTTTATGTGGTGCTTGTGAATGATGTTGTTTTGGTATAGAGGGGGTGAAGAGGCAAGAGGCTGGTAGGGAGGGAGTACTTGTAGGAGGTTTATTTGGGACTGGTGATATGACTAACTACCAATGGTAGTTACTTTGGTTGATAAAGATGGTTCATTCTTGTTCTAGTTACTTGGAAAGTAAGTGATTATGTAATTTATGCGCTTGCTGAAATTGGGTGGACCCTGAAGCCTTCCTCAACCTCGACCTTGCTAGAACGGACAAAACTGATCCTACATATCACACGTCCATCTCACCACTATCGATACCGTATAATGCGTACTCCAGTGCATGTGACGGGAGTCAAAGTAGACTTCCCCACAGCCAACCCTAGAATGAGAGCAGTACCTCAGACTCTTCCACGAGCAAGGACCGCCATGTATTCGGCTTATGGTCAAGTGCCGAGAGAGTAAAGTAGTCTTGGGCGAAAGCTTGATAACCAATATCAGAACCACCGTTCCTCACCCAGCCAATCTACTCTGTTCGGTAGTTGGCTGCATGTACCCTTGCACTTCGATCCTACCCCACAATACACTTTCCATACCCTATGATAGTGGAGTAATGCTGCAATATATCAAGAGAACAGTTCGCAACTCAATCAGTCATGTCTCAGCTGCTATACTTCTCTCAAGTCCAAGTCGTCGAATTTAGTGTACACCATGTTCCGCGTCCTTCCTATTGCGCTTTTCGCAACCAGTGCACATGCCACACTTCATCACTTGATCGCAGGAACAACTAATGGACAGGCACTATATTCGTTAGAAATGGATGATTCTTCAAGATCAGTGTACTTTCTTCGTACCAGAGATGCCTTCGGTTCATCGCCTTCCCTGGCGCTCGATGTTCGTTCTTGTGGTGCAAAGGTACCTTGCTCATCTAACCAAAACAGCGCGAGAGAAAGCACCTTTTTAGCAGTCGACCAGCCAATGGGACCTTGACGCGATATTCAATCGAAAGCACATATGATCTTATCGATGAGGGCACAATGGACATTCAAGCAGCCTGTGAGCGACATGTTTTACACCACTCTCCCAACGTCTAACGATCGCTTCATAGGCAATACAACCAACTTCACATCCATACACCTCACATCCGCCGCCCAAAACTCCGGAATCTGGGGATCCGCAAGCACCGGCACATGCAGCGTCCTCTTCGGCCTCACAACAGACGGCTACACCCAACTGCATTCCAAAGAAATCCCCACCGACATCCACTCCCTCGCCTGGGCCCCCAACGGCCACACTCTCCACGCCCTAGACTCTCACGCCTCCACCTCCCTCACAACTTCCATTCTAAACTTCCGCATCTCACCACTCCCCACCCTCGAAGACATCGTGCGCACAGACACCCTCTCCAACGTCTCCTCCGCCTCGCAAATCGTCGCACACCCTACTACAAACCGCATCTACATCGTAACAAAGCACACAAACGAACTCATCACCGCCGTCCTGGAAACAGATGGTACCACAGTACAAACCGCGCAGACACCAAGTCGCTACAAAGTCCTTCCGTCTATACTTGATGCATCGCTCTTCCACACCTCATCACTCGCCCTCACCGCATCGGGAAATATCCTATATACACTCTCGCATTCGACCCAACAAGCTGTTATCACGGCCTTCAGCCTCAATGCCACGACGGGCGCGATCATCGATGCTGTTGCGCGCGCGACGTGGGCGGGGGATGGGGAGGGGAGTTGTCTGCTGCGTCGTTTGCGGCGGGGGATGTTGTTAGTGTGGCGAATTCGCCGGTGGGGTATGTTGCTGTTTTGGGGCTAGATTTTGGGGGTGTGTCAGGGGTGCAGGGTGGTGTTGATGGGCATGAGTATCTTCAGGAGATTGGAGGGCGGGGAGGAGAAAGGGGGTTGGCGGCGAAGGTTAAGAGTTATGGGCGGATTATGGTGGAGGAGTTTGGGGGGGTTGGGGAGAGTGTTTGGGTTGATTGAAAGGATGGGGGATTTTCATTATTGAAGGTGTTTGTTCGGCATTGTGGTACCGTTGATTGAAGACGGGGTTGATTGAAAGTCCTCAAAGTATTGGACAAGGACATTGTTGTCTGGATTATTTTCCTTTGTCGCCTTGTATCTGCGATGCTCCATGATGGCAGAAGACGTCGATAAAAGGTCTGAGGTATGCAATAAAACGGCATCTTCCTCTCCAGCAAGCAGACGCAAACATTTCACGATTTATGACATCTCCTACAGACACTCTTTAAAAAATATTATAGTTTTCGTCTAATTATTAACTATGGCGTAAGTTTTCAACCAAGACCAGCCAAGCAAATCTGACACAGTCTAGAAGCAAGCGACCGCGTGAGGACGAGAATGATGCGCCTGAGAGCGATACTAATAGTAGTCCTGGAAGTAGTCAATTATCGCGTGGAAGAAAACGACAGAGACAGGCAGTGGGTGCTCGGAATACACAGCTGGTGGGTAATCAACAAGCTGGTACTCAGCAAGTAGCTCAGCCAACTGTCCCGTCAGTAGCTCAACAGACAATCCCGTCAGTGGTTCAACAAGTAGTCGCACCAGTGGTCCAACAAGTAGCGTCTGTGGTCCAACAAGCAGCGTCTGCGGTTCAACAAGTGATCCCGCCAGCTGCTCCAACAATTAATCAGGCAACTAATCAAGTAGCTAATGCAGCACAGCCTCGCCAACGAGCACAGGGTTTGTGCGACTTGCCAGGAGGTATGAACACTTGATCGCTGAAAGCTTGATAAACTCAGATACTAATGAAATTTGTAGAGGTACGAAACCATATTTATCAGCTAATCCTAGAGGACTGGGCTGAGGACTGGCGCGGGTATTCACAAGGCCGTCGTGAGTATGGTGCTATCCCAAGTAATCGCATGAGCCATCCAATCATAGATGAAGAACTCCCACTTGTGCTAACACCAGAAAGTGGCCGCCAATTCTTCGTGAACAATCACCGTACCACTCGAGCTTCAGCCCAGGCTCGAGTTGCAAATGATCGGATCCAGTATGTAAGAATGAAGCAAGCTCTTTTGCTACCGACGCAAATCAATCGCCTAATCCATGGCGAATATATTTCATTTCTACAGAACTGCGTCCAGCCATTCGTACGTATAGAAGAAATGGAGGGGTTCTTGCAAGTCTTCTACCCTAGCGCAGGCCCGGGAGCTACCAGACAGCTTTCTAGGCAGGTGTTACCGCTTGTAGTCATATTCCCCTACGATCTCGCACGCGAAGAGACATTTGACATAATGCCACTGATGCAATTTCTAGCAGACACACCAACAATCCAATGTTTAGCCTGGGCATCCGATGCGCTTCCAATCACACAAAATGCCCTAAACCATTCCTACCAGATCGGCTCTACCCTGTTCAACCCCCAAGATACAATCGATCCTGAAATCATCTTCTATCAAAACAGCAATACCATCGCACCCTCAGATTGCCTGCGTGCATATATCGCCGCTAACCCAGGGTCCATCTCGCGAATCATGTTCCAGGCACATGGATGGGACAGCTTCCGCGTAACAGGCCAAGGCCACCAAAGACGCATGGGGAGCCAGAGGGCTAAACTCCATATCTGGTTTGCAGACGGGCCGACGGCCCCGGCGTGGGTTGACGGCGGGACTTGGGCGTGGCCTGAGGATGCGAATGCTGTGCGGACGAGTGCGCGGACAAGGCAGACGGCTGATCATCAGCGGAGAAGGGAGTTGTACAATTTCTTGCATGCTACGGGGCTTTATGTGCGTGAGATTAGTTGTGCGTGGGAAATTAGACTCGGGGTTGAAGGCCGGCATGCTGTGGGCGGGAGGAATATTAAGAAATCGGCTTGAATTTTTGAGTTTTGGAGGAGGGTATGTTGAGAAAAGTAAAAAGTTTGTTGAATGTACTTTGAAACGCCAGCAAAATTCTCCTTTCTCCCAACTCGTTTTGCAATTTTGGTGTCCCCCGAGGGTTGTTCCGTTGTTGTTGTTTTTTTCGTCTAGATTGTTGTTTTTTTCGTCTAGAAACCTAGATCAGGGTGATTTCGGCGGTTTCTGTTGCTTCGTATTCGCTCAGTATTGATTTGACATAATCCCCCTCAAGACAAAAATAACCTATTCTCTTGAAGACATTCTCATCCCCAGATTCTGATTCAATCAATATTCCTTCTGTCATGTTTTCTCCAAAGGACAATGCCATTGAATCCTCTTCATGAAAACACCGCTTCAAGATGATCATATAAGCTTCAAACCTATTATTAATCTGGATGTGATCCAAAGATATAGTCGCATGTTGCGAACGCTTTCGTATCTTTCCCCGCTCTCCGTGAACTTCATTAAACACCAGTCCCCGTATCCGATTCCGTTACTGCTACTGATGATCGAAGCGCGTATTGGCCTACAGCGCATGCGTAGACTGGCATGGTCCAGTTCACCAGAAGGCTTAGCCTGTACATCTAGACTAACTACCTCACCCCAGAGCTGTCTATCAGGACAATCCAGGTGTAGTTTGTGACTACCGGGGCTCGCGATTGATCCTTCTATGCTCGCCCAGCTCCAAGTTGGAGCTCTCCATATTTTGGGCTTACCTGGGAACGACGCGAACCAACATAATTCTTCCAGCAGCCGGCTGCGCCACAGCCCAGCAACAAGGCTATCCCCTATAAAACGGCCCAGTCTGTTGGCGATTCCTTGAATAGCGACCAGTTTATCTGCCTCATTTGTCATGCTACAAACGACATAATGTTGTAGGAAAATACCCCAACCATAATAAAGTTCCTGTAGTGTTTTGAACTTGGTTTCTAAGTCAGCATCTAAACTGCCGAATGCCAACGTGTGTGGATATGAAAGGGTTGTATAAGCTTCGGCTTTACGGAGAGTGCGTTGGAGAACGGTTGGGTCCATTGTCCGATACGGCAACGTCCACCAGGGCATGCCTGCCTGATAAGTTTCGGAAGCCATGTATGTCCGACATTCCCAGAACAGCTGGCTATTTGTGAAGTGCGTAAGACGAGTAGACAAGTGGCGCTCCTGGTTGCACCATGCTCTTTTATTCAGAGGCGCATTTCCGACACTGGCTTGCCAGGTAGTGCGGACATCACACTAGTAGAGCCCTGCTGATGGATAACGTATCGCCTTTAGCCTCTTCTGCCGCTCCAAACTTGGATTGTCAGGCCAGGTTAACTCGACACATTGTGGCCGCAGCAGCTCGGGATTTCTGTCGAAAAACAGACCACCTTCGCTATCCTTTGCGGAAGATGCTGCGATCGTGAAAGCGGCCATTTCATATACAGATCCCATTAAACCTGCCTCAATTGCCCAATCAGTTTCATTGTCTTGAAAAATACATCTTTCCTAGTTCAGCGAAGCTTTGTAAAGCCACGTAAGTTCTACTCACAGTGAATCAATCCATAAGAATTCAATTCCGAGCGTTCGTGTGACGTGAATGGCATCTCGAAATGTCTTGGCCATTGCTGATACAGGATGTCCAGCACGTAGTCTCTCCTCGGTCTCAGTCGTTAGTTTGAGATGGTGCGTTTGACCCCAGCAATAAGAAAGGCATACATAGGGTTTCTCTTTATCGAAGTGCTGGGTGTCGCAAATACGCACATGGCTATCCTCATAGGTGCCAACCTTGATGAGTCTTGTAGGGTGAAAGTGCATGTATGGTGTTCGGCGCTTGCATCCAGCGTGATTCTTTTTACAATCTCGGTACTGATGTAGCATAAATTCGAGAGATGATTGTGAGTCTGTTCGATCAGAAAGCAATGGAGGGTCTGGGTGATCGCGCATCTCTGCAGACATTAGGACCGCAAAAAGAAGAAGACAGAAATTAACCTACCATCTCGGGGTACGAAAATGATATCAACACCAATAAAAATTCCGCCCCAGAGGCTCAGCCGAATTGTTCTAGCTTCGTGATGATAGCCGTCGAAAGATTCTATAAACCGGCCGTATACTGCGGAGCTTGTAGTCGATGATATGCCGCGTTTGCAGCTTTGTGAGCAGATGGCACAGGGCAATGAAAGGGCGTCTTGGAGTGAGTTCGCATCAGGGTGATGGATGAGATACTCCCCATAGTCAGTTAGAGACGTATCCCCACGAAACAGTTTACGACAAGGCTCGCAATATTTTGAGACTGCCATGGAGGTATTATAGTAGTAGGATAGAAAGAAATGCTTAGTGAGCAGGACAAATTCGAAATATCTCCAGTCGACTTTTGTAATGGGCTTTCAGTTGTAGTTATGGTCTTACATTGGTGCCTGGTGGTTTAAATGAAATGGTCAGACGGGGCTGAAGATGACACAAATACCCCGCCTCCCTCATATTCGTCGACGAACCAGTTCACGATTGCGAAAATTGCTAAGATTTAGATTATACTTGAGCATTCAAACTTCAAGCTTAAATTTAATCGAGCCGTTTTTCTCGCTACTGGATGGCTGTCCGTAAAGTGGGTAAAACTCAATTGATTTGGCTGGCCAGCATTGGTCTCAGTCTTTTGTTGGCCGACTGGTAATGTCATTGTTCTCCGAAAAACCGAGCAAATAGAGTAAAGCAGACGCATGAGTTCTAGACTTGTGGTGAGATATTTATCCTATGGAAGACTTCTCATGGGTGCTTGTCGCCCAAGGCTGAGGTTGAGGCATCGGAAACTGCTATGGGGTGAAGTGGCGCATCAGCCGATCATAAACGAGGTGGATTTAGATCACTAAAGTTGGAACACTATAATACTTGGTAAATATCCAATTGCAACATCGGTATCAAGCATTACTCTCTGGGCGAGAACCTTCACCCTGTAAGTCGCAATGCAATAATTGGATCAAGGCTTCCAAGGTTGCCGACTGGCTCATGATATAAGATAAAAAGCGTAGGTAAGTTCGAGCTAGAGTTCACCCGATCTGATAAGCGATAGTCGGAGATAACTTGGACTTTGAAGTCCTCACCACTTCACTAACTACAGAATGGTGCTCGAGCTCCTCAGGAATAAATGCGGATTCTTCCTCATTACTTGTGATATCTTTCCCACATCACAGTAACAAATCACAATAACTATACACCTACAGCTAATACGAATCCATCACCACCACCCAGATACCCACCAAAACACACACACCTTCCACCCATTCCCGCAAAAAACATCTTCAGCAACAAGTGAAATAGAAACCCCACCCTTAACAACACTCCCCCTTGTGCAGATCCAAAAAGAAACATGCCATACCACCACCCACACACCCTCCCTTCTTCTTCTTCTTCTTCTTCTCACATCTCTCTCTCTCTCCTTCCTACCATAATCAACCCACACAACCCACCTCTCCCAACACCAAAACTATCTCATCAGAATCCCCTTTTCTTTCCAGCTAACCCACGCACACAATACCTGCCAGCACAATCGCCCCCTTCAACTCCCTCCCACCACCTCCATCGCATCGCAACCCCCATAAAAAAAATATCCCTTCCAAACCTCTCACCGTCCCCACACGCGCTCGGTCCCGGTCCCACACTCCCGGACGCCGCGCCGGACCCTCCACCCCGAATGTGCGGGGGCTAGGATATATATATATATATATATGTGTGTGTGTGTGTGCTGGGGGAAAAACCGGTGTGGTGGGTCCGTGGAGGGGGAGGATTAGCTTGGGAGATTTAGGAGAGGGGATGATGTAGGTGGCTTTTTTTGGGTTGGTGGGCTGAATTATGGGGATGTTTTGGCACTGTGGGCAGTAGTATATATGATTTTTTTGAGGTGGAGGAGGAGAAATGTAGAGTGATGGGTATTTGCAAGGGGGGGGGGGGGGGGGGAAAGGCGTGGAGTGGTTGGGTTTTTTCTCAAGTATCTCATTTACATAGATTAGTACGGATAGCATGGCATGGGGGCAGGTGATGTTAGTATTGGGAAACACATGTTCATGGCGGGATGCAGGCGAACGCCTACATGTCGTGCCAAGGCGTTTTTACTGCAAACCCTCTTAGCGTCGCGGTACATTTACCTTAAACACACATCGCCATATGAAATATACAATCAAAAAAATGCCAAAGGCCGGCTCTAGCTGAGCAAAGCGATCGCCTCTTCGCGTCTAATTCTTGATCTATATCTAACTCTATTTTGGGCGTCAATTATCGACGCCATGTAATTCTTCATGAACGGCCATTCAGCTCTTGGCCCAGACAAGACCTCCATCCTGGCCCTCCTCGACGAACTTGCAGTTGGTGAAGGCAGTCCACAAATCGCCGAAAAAGCTGGTCTTTTGTTGGATGTATCTGTCGCCAAGAAGAGGGGCAACAGCCCAGGTAGCTTCCTCACAGTGGTAGAAAGGAATGCGGCTATAATTCGTCGTTAGCAGTTGCAGACATAATAATTTCAAAAAAGGTGGTGAGACGCTGTGTGTAACTTACGGGAAGATGTGATGGACAACATGGTACTCGATAATTCCGTGGAAAATGTGACGACCAATGAAGCCGAATTCGCGATCAATGGTGGAAATGGCGCCCTTGGCGTAGGTCCAATCCTTTGCCTCGTAATGCGCAGCGTCGGGATGTGTGTGGTGCAGATAAGTGATAGCAACTGTTGAATGTCAGTTTTGTGCCGAGATTTCCCGATTAGGAATAGTCTTACCGATCCAGTGGTTCATCCAGAGATAAGGAAGGCCGTACAGCAAAAATGTAGTCCACATGCCATACGACTTGGAAACTTGGTACAGGGCAGCGAGAACAATGACGAGGCCAATGTTGGAAAGAAGCACCAATGGCTGTTCTGCGACTGTGAAGACATCGGCGGCGGGGTTGAGATGGATTTGCTTGTAGCGTGGGGTCTCCTTTCGGCTGACATTGGTGGTCAGACTCTTGACACCAGCTCCAGCATTGATAAGCATATATGCGGGCCAGCCGAAAAGCTGATGCACGATCAAGGAGAATAGGCTGAAAATAGGGGTATCGGCTGCTGTGTGATCTACCATCCTCTCCAAAAAGGATGGCTCATGCTTCTCGGCGTTTTCCGTGGGCTTTCGGTGTGGCACGAACACGGTGTCCTTCTCCATGTGGTTTGCATAACGATGATGCCTTGAGTGGCTGAATTTCCAGCTGAAAAATGGCACGAGGAGAATGCTGTGGAGGACCCAGCCCGTAGCTCCGTTCACAGTCAAATTATCGGAAAACGAGTCGTGACCACATTCATGTGCAAGAATCCATAGGCCGGTGAAAAAGAGGCCCTGGACAAAGCTGTAGAGAGTCCACATGGGAATTGTGATAGTCCATGGCAAATCAAGGCTAGCAAGATAGATTGCCGAGTAGGCAAGTGCGCTCACGGCAACAAGATCGCGGACAACATAACCATAACCGCGAACGAGCGAGCGCTCAAAGCACTTTGCAGGAATAGCATCGCGGAGGGTTTTGATGTCAGGGACTGGAGTCCTCTTGGAGGGCTCCATGACCTGGGTGGTTGTTGTTGTGGTGGTCGTGGCCATGATGAAGAATGGGAAAGGGGAAAGAGACAGAGGCGCAGGTGAAATGGGCAGAGGGCAGACTTTTGTATATTTACCGAGGAGGCGGTGAAATATTCGTTGAACGATAGGCACGTCCTAAAACTAAGCGAGCCGGTATACGGAGTACGTTTCAAAAATGTGGTAGCTGTACGCGATAGCTCGACACCGCCTTTCTCGACGATTGCGGCAATGGGCCCGCCCTGTACAGAGATTTCGGTTCTAGTGCACAGTCCACCTGAAGGAAAGAAGGAAAGAAAGACGAAGGCCAGCAGGCAAGAGGATGTTTATTCCCAAGCCATGCAGTGGCGTCTGGGTATGAGCAAGTAAAGACGAGCGCCTACCTGTTGTTTTGGGAATGTACGGCAGGTCGATTCAATTGTCAGCCAGCCAGTGTGTCTCCCTTTGTGGGTGCTGGTGCTGGTGCTGGTGCTTTTGTTCCTTGTGCTTGTGCCTGTGCCTGCGCCTGCGCCTGTGCCTTGATATTTTGATTTACAGCAATGTACTGGGGGGCGTTGGCTAGATCGGGTAAAGTAGGAGAGATGAGCAAAGGACCCTGAAGATCTGAGGGTCCGGAGAGCCACCACCCCTTTCGTTGCGGGCGACAGGCGTTGGTGGGCCCCAAAAAGTTGCTGGGCATAAATTTTATTGCGGTCAGGGTCTCGCCAAGCCTGTGAGGCTGTCGCTTAATCGCGCCATGGAACGCTAGTGGGTGATAACCAGGGGTTTCGCCCATTCCGGCTAGACCAACGTTAGGGGATCTGTTAGCGTCTTGTCGAGGCATTTCTTTTCGCCGCTGTTCTAGAGCACAGGAGACCAATTCACTGCACATCTGATACGCCCCTTGCCTGGTGCAAGTCGGTGTTGTGTTTGTTGGATGTTAGATGTTGCTGGCGACCACCATCCAATTCCTCTCAAGGATACCCCACGCTGTGTTGAGAATCGCCGAAAGGATGTCTGTCGGGCCTAAACATTTAGTGTTTGCCTACCATGCTCGAACAAGACCTGGTAGTCCACCCCACGAACTTGGGAACCGGGTGCCCATGCGAAATGCCGAGTTTTTTTTTGCGGAGACGCCTACCTCTTTGGACTAAGAACCCAACACGTAGACACAACCTAGCCCTAGATTGATAAGACCTGTTGGGCTGTGTAGGGATTCTTTGATTGCCATCCCCATAAGCATGTCTTACAACATCTCGGATTTTAGTTATCATGTGCGTGGGCGTTTGGGGACTATGCCGCGCTCTTTTCACATGTTGTTATCTTCAACCTCCGGTTTCCTGGAATGTGGCCTTTTGCCAAGAAAACCTCAACACTCTGGCAAACATGTGCTGATGACGCCATGGCTGATTAGCTACGATCTACAGCCTACGACGGAAGCACATGCTGCTAGGATTTACCATATGAGTTGATAAAGCCTCACTGATGGTATGGTGCTTGCAAATTAGACCTGGTTTGGTCAGCCGGCGTGCATACCGAGACTGGTCTTGTAACTGCTTGCGACAGCAATCGTGGCGAAACTGAGATACCCATTGGATGATCGATCGCTGACGGAGTGCCGGGCTAATGGCGAAAGAGTGGAACGGTACCGCGAACGGTTAAGGTCCAAGGCTAACCAACATCTGATCCTCTACAATCCCAAATATTGATGCTTTATATAGCTGCTGTGCTCTGCACAGGCTTTTGCTCCATCTTTTCGTCCTCTTTGCGTTGTAACTTGGTTCGCTTGATACCAAAAGATATCAACAATCCAAAGCCTCCTACAGCAGTGTTGAAAATCCATGTCCCTCTCAATGCGCTAGTTAGCCCACTTCTCACTACGAACCTCAGTTGTTCCGATAGCATATCAACACCATTGAGCGCTGAAACAGCTTGGCCATGTACTAGCTGTTGTGCTAATTCGTACGAGACGCCGACAGTCAACAGGGTATCTAGCTGCGGCGTGATCAAACATTGAAAGATAACTTGGCCAGTCACTACACCGATAGCACTAAAGATCATGCGTACAAAACCGAACGCTGCGGTCCCTGTCGCAATGTCTGAATCCTGGATCCGTGTTTGCAGCGCGATGAGAGGGGCGCCGAAATTAGGACCAAACCCCATACCAGTAATAATGAGGATGGCAACCGGCTTACCAATATCATGGGAAGCGTCGAGGGTTATAAGTAGGCCAAGTCCAATGGTCATGAACAGTAGACCTGCTTGGAGAATCTCAAGAAACCGGCCTGTCTTCTCCATGAAGTAGCCAGAGGTAAACGAAACTATTGCAAGCGGAACGGCGAGTGAAAGCATGTATAGACCAGACACCGAAGGGGTCTGACCTTGTACAAGCTGGAAGTGTAAAGGTAAAAAGTATGCGACAGAGTTGAATGCCAATGAATCACAAGCACATACTCCCAAAGCACTTAGGTTGCTGACATCCTTGAAAATGCGCAGTGGTAGGATTGGGTTTCTGCTTCGTCTACCCTCCCACCACTGCGTAATCGGGAACGTGGCGAACAGGCAAGAACCGAAAGCAATAAAGCCGATGGCTATTGGCGTTGCGAAAGAGGTTTCTCCACCGAGCTGCAATCCCACAAGCAGTAAAATAGTGGCCGTAAGGATAGTGACGGTGCCGAGCCAGTCCATGGATGCAATGCCAGATAACAGAGGAGTTCGTGGGTTGTGAAGCTGTAAAGTGAAGCACAACGTGATGATGCAGATAACGATAATCGGTACTGGGTAGAATAAGCCATTCTATTTCTAAGAACGATTGGAAGTTAAAGGGTCGTTGATAGTTTGAGAAGTGACGCACAATTAATATAGAAGCACCATCTCCAGCTCAAGTGCTCTACAAGGACCCCACCAAGCACCGGGCTCAGTGCTGATGCAATAGCCCACACAGTGCCGAGTATGCCTACGTAGAACGAGCGGTCCCTGTTCAAATATTAGCAAAAGTAAAATCACAGTAGTAACCATGATTGAATAATCCGTAGTTGCGACACAACCCCTCAAGGTCGAAATGAGAGACGAAATATTTACCGTATGGAGAACAAGTCACTAGTACAAACATGCACAAGTACTACAATCCCTCCACCACCAAAACCTTGCACAGCTCTTCCCGTAACCACCATGGCGGCATTCAAACTAATAGCGCATAAAACACTTCCAACAAGGAACATGCCTTCTGCCGCGAGAAGGACGGACTTGCGTCCAAATATGTCTGATAGCTTACCCCAAAACGGTACCGAGGCAGCATTCGCAAGTAGATATGACGATCCTACCCAAGCGTACGTGGAGTCGTCGATGGAGAGTGAACGTGCGATGGTTGGAAGCGCGGTGGATAGGAGAACGGTGTCGAGGGCGACTAGGAAGATGGAGCAACAGAGCGCAGTAAATGCAAATAAGGTGGGAAGATGTCGTTGCAAACGTGTTTCCGAACTCACTCCGCTAATACTCGTTTTAAGCGTTGTCAGGGTCGAGGAGTCCATGTCCTGTGTGTCTCCACGTGTAGCGTCCATAATCAAGGTAATCGAGTTTACGAACGAACTATAATAGCGGTGGTGAACGAGCCGTATTTAGCATGTTCATAGCGCTGGGCGATCGCATGTAAGACATGAAAGTATTGCATGGCAAGGTTCGTATGCGATTTCGCATCGGGTAACGATATTCTTCTGATCTTTTTTTTCACAACGGATCTCTTTCATGCAATCGCTTCACGCTCTTCACGACAAACTAATGTGCCCCACTTATTTCATATGAGCAAATAGAACCCGACAGCCGCGCATGCAAAGCGGCCTCGCTGTGTTAGTGTGGCTCACTAATGTGTTAGCTTGGGTGAACTAGTGGTGAGCAATCGGCTCTCCGTAGACATCTTGTTTCCCCGCCTGAGTCAATGTCCGGCTACGTCCAATATCCGTGTAGGTTTTGGTTTACCGTACTTAGAGTTCTGAGCTGGCATGTAGATGCACACCGATATTTGTAGGTCCAGGAGGGGTTTGGCACCAGATGACCTAACGTCATACTTGCAGTGACTACACAGCATTGTCATAGCCTGCGCGCCAAGGAACCTTGGTTGACCTGCGAAATCCATCCTACGTATATTGACAGTCGTTGATCTGTAGGAACTTTGCTGTCGTGAAGTGGCTCTCCGTCGGTTCCAAAGGCTGGTTGGTAGTGGAACTTGCGATAGTGAATTGTTATGACGCGAATATACTCGATGCCGTGCTTTTCAGACCTTCTTCCACTGACCAAAAACTACAGAACTTCAGCTCGTATTGGTTTCTCGAGAGTGAGCTGTTTTCAGTCATGCCCTTTTTGGTAGCACCGCATTGGTGGAACTGTGTCTTCGGCTATCAGCAATCAAAGATTTACACTGCTTTTTACAAGTCGTGATGCAGAGTTCAAGTCAATACGAAGGACCCACATGGAGTCGGTGAGCTGCATGTCCGGTTTGTGTTGTACGTCTGTTGTGCAATAGCAAGCTGTACTCAATGTCGTGCAATATCTGGTCGTGGAACTGTGTTAGGTTATTAAGGTCTTGACTCAAGACAAATAACTAGGATTTGAGCGCGGAAGATCTTCCAGGTGTTTCATAACAGGATTCAGGAAGATTAAGAGGGCGGCATCCAAATGGTTCCAAAAAGATTCTTGGTCGTTGACTGCGGCGATGGGGCGACTGTGACTCTTGGCTATGGAAGTTTGCCGTGCGGAAGGATACTTCAGGGATCAATGTCGTACAAATAGGGAATACGGATACGGATAAGAATGCAGCTGGCCTAAATTCGACCTTGAACTATATCAGTGCATGCAGGTTGAGAAACAGCACGCGCCAACACGACAATGTGGTGTCACATGTCGTACCCGAGCGAAGGCTGTGTCGGTATTGAGAGGCGTAGGGCCTGAAGGCTGTATCTCGTTCGAAAAACCTCAGCTGTTGATTCGAATAGGGCTATTCGTGTTTGCTTGCGTTCAGATTGCTATCATGCAAAGAGGATCGCTCGGTTCCACCAGACGCATTCTACTTTGTAGAATTTTGGAGTTTTCGGCATTATTTCGTCAAAGCGGTTCGACTGAACGTGATGCCTGATGAATCTCCCTTTCTCTTTTGGTTGAAACCAGAGAGAACGTATCAGGAAGATGGTGATGCCGTGTGTTGTGTTGTAATGTTGGATGGTGGCCTAGCCGCGGAATGCCGGCAGGAACGACCTGCCCCACTTTCTTCAGCCTCGTACACTTGTCTTTTCAGTGACCAACACCCATACCACGGCTAAGAAGGAACTCAGAGGGATGGCACAGCAAGATCTGAATTGCTCTATTAAACACACATAGCAATGCACAAAAATAGCTTGAAATCCTTTCTCTCCTTTGGCATATCACGGGACCTGGGCGGCTAACTAGGCATCTCGACATATGTTCAGTGACCAGTCTCAGTCTTGATTCATCATATCATTATAGGCAAAAGGCGCAAATTTGGAGGCAGGTTTTCTTCCTAACTGACTTGCTTACTTCACACATTCCATGCTGACAACATCTGCAGCGGCCGATACAGCTACCCACACGTCTTAACCTTTTCGATCACTAGCGTGGCTCTTTTCAGTAACCGCATCATATGGATGCAGCTCAAACCCAGGAACTATGCAAAGAAATGATGAGTAAAACACAGTTATTCTGTCAAGGCTTTATGTCACGGCAGGCAAGTTTCCAAGCTAGAAAAAATGAGGGTGATATAAAATGAACGACAATCTGCACTTGGGATTCATAACAATATCAGCATCTCCATTGTAAGGACTGAATACTCTAAATCACAATCCGGCATATATCATCTGCAAAACAAAAACCTATCACCACGATGTCGATCAAAAACGTCATCATAGCTGGTGCAACCGGCTCAGTCGGTGCCCCCATTCTCAAAGCGCTCCTCGCAGAACCCTCCTTCGCCATCACCATCCTCTCACGCGCAACCTCATCAGCAAAACTCCCAGCAAACGTCCCCATACGCAAAGTATCCGATGACTTCACCACCTCCGAACTTACAGCAGCCTTCCAAGGCCAAGACGCCGTAGTCATCGCCCTCTCCACCACCCCCGTAACAAAAGAAGGCAAAAACGGCCTCGCATTCCGCCTCATCGACGCCGCCAAAACCGCTGGCGTAAAACGCTTCATCCCATCCGAATACGGCACAAACAACCTCGACCCACGGGCCCGCACCCTAGTCCCCGTCTACGACCTCAAAGGCGAAATGCTAGAATACCTCATCGCCGCCGCACAATCTAGCAACGGCGCCTTCACGTGGTCAAGCATATGCTGCGGCTCCTGGCTCGACTGGGGCCTCGATCCGTCCAAGTCTGGAAATTTCCTCGGCATCGACGTAAAAGCGCGCACGGCGACGATTTGGGATTCGGGACATGCGCGGTTTGCAGTTACATCGTCGGCAAATACTGGGCTTGCTGTTGCGCGCGCGCTGAAGGATCATGAGGGGAGCGCGAACAAGCAGATTTATCTGGCGGATTTTGTTACGACGCCGAGGGCTGTTGTGGAGTGTTTGGAGAAGGTGGTTGGGGAGAAGTTTAGGGTTGAGAATAGGGATAGTGAGGGGGAATTGAAGGATTTGAGGGAGAGGTTTGATAAGGGGGATTTCAATGCTACGTATCCGTTGTTGGCGTTGAGCTTTGTGGCTGATGTGGATGTAGGGTATGATTTTGAGAAGGAGCAAGAGGTGTGGAATGAAAAGCTGGGGCTGCCGAAGGTCGAGTTAGAAGACGTTATCAAGGAGGCGGTGGAGTTGGCGAATCGCTCGTAATGCGATGGCGGAGAAGGGTGATAGATGCGATAGTCGAGTAGACATATCTCAAGGTCATGTGGTTTGCATTATTCGGTGTCCATCAGACACGTTGCAATTCCAAGGCAGTTTTACACATGTCAGGCTTTTGTAGCTCTTCGTTACAATGGTGATCCATGCTGCATGTCATTTTATCGTTCTTTGCTCATAAGCAAGGATACCCAAGAAAGTTAAAGCTGTTGCGGTGATAGTTCTTGCGTGTAGTGATCTTGAGTGTAGTGATCTTGAGTGTAGTGATCTTGAGTGTAGTGATCTTGAGTGTAGTGATCTTGAGTGTAGTGATCTTGAGTATTTACTATTTCAGTCCATCATGCCCTGAAGGATCTGCAGAATTGGCGTTGGAGAGCTAATAATCAAGGTCTTCGAAACGCTTGGGATATAATGACATTGAAGTGGTACGACAAAGCATTGAGAAGGGAAGCGATACATGTGCGTGAACTGCCGCGGTGAGGAAACGGGTCGATCGATCGCACTTTAAGGTTATGGAAGATGATCGGATTGAAGAAGACAAGAGGATAGATATAATAAACCAAGGACGCGTACTGTTATTATCGAAACGTGGAACTTTCTCATTTATAAAGATAGGCTCAATTGCAAATTCACGACCTAATAAATTGTTGTTTTGCCAAACGCCTAACCATCCCGGTTCCGAGTACCCGAACAAACAGCACCCAAAAGATGTAATATACAGTCGTCATATCCGAGAAGCGTTACAAAATACACGAATGTCGTTTACAAAGAAAATACCCGATGCGCAACAAAAGGAGTTGTGTCCTCCCAACCATTACGAGCTATTTTATGTGATTCCATATATCATGAGCGACAATGAACCTTTTATCGCTCCCCCGACCTTTCCTTACCAATATGTGGTGTTCGAAATGCCATACTCGCAGCATCATTCATAGATCCCGGCATCAATTTTCTTCCATCAAGACTTCTTAGGCGTAACAGGACTCTTCGGCGGCGTATCTACAAAAGTAACATTCCTTTTAGGCGAGGCATTCGGTGTGTTCGTGGTGTTGTCATATTCATACCACACCCCTTTGATCCTCCGATTCAACTTGCGCGGCGGAGGAATTATTCGGTTACCGGTGACGCCAAATGGCACTGGAGACGAGACTGAACTTCCTGTATCCGACATTGTTGGGCCTACATTCATCTGTGCTACAGAGTTTGCAAGGTTGTCGATACCCCGCATCATGCCATCGCATGTGTTCGCCAGCTGTGTTTGCGTCTTTGATAACCCTTGAATCTGAGTAGCCGTCGTCTTCATGATGGTCTTGATCTGCTCCTGGGAGTTGAAGGAGTTGTTGGAGAGAGCAATGTAATGCGATGCATTTTGGTCAATCAGTGCCTGAAGTTTGGCCTGTGAGTCGGCCAGGGCCATGATTTGGGCAGTATTTGTTTCGTTGATTTCCTGCATACGCTGCAGACCAGCCGACTGCGCCACCGAAAGCGCGTGGATTTGCTCTACGTTGTTTTCTACGATGCCAGCAAGTCTATCTAGCGTCTCTGCCAGGTTTCCCATTGCAGTGGGAGTATGCCTCTCTGCATGGAATTGTTGCGGCGATGCAAGTGCATGTCCATCTGCACTTTGCAATGGTATGACAGGGCAGGTATTCGACAGGTTATCTTGCCCAGTGCAAAACCACTTGTTTTTCAGACCATAGAATCTTAAGTCATCTTGAAGGTGTTCTAGATCTTCGCTTTTCATGACGAAGAGCTGTGGGCTTGGACGAGATGAATCGGGGTATGCGCGTTGCACGATAGCCCACCATCGTGCGCAGATGGCGGCGGAGGCAAACGTGAGGATGTATGGAGGCGAGTTTGCGAAATCACTCTGTGTTTGTTAGTACTTTGGTCATAATTTTCATATAGATTAAGCTTGGAGGAGCTGAATTGAATGCTATATTGCTTACCTTCAGCGCATAGGCGTGAAACAAAGACGTTTCGTTGACATCGTCTTCCTCCTCTTCTTTCGTGCCATCAAGACTCTGTTTCTTTGGCGAGTCTAGCGACTCGATGCCCTTTGGGCCGTCGCTATTCATTATTAAGCCAGCTGCGAGTGAGATACTGAGCTTCTTGCGGGGATGTCCCTGCCCCCTTACTGGAGATGTTTGTCTTCTATTTTGTGCGCGAGCTTCAAACAATGGCGTAGATGAGTCCACCAACGCTGAGAAATCTGGCATGCTTTTGGGGCGGGACATAGCTAGTGTGAGTTGAGAGTTAGTACAGGAAGTTGTGTTATGCAATTCCAAAATTGTGTAGCAGATAGCAATATGGGCACGGATTTGAAGAACGAGCGACAGAATCAAAAAATGCGAGAAAGGAGGATCGTTTGAGCGTGAAAGGCTGTGAGGTCGAGACGAGAATAGGATGGGGTTTGCAAATACGTCAACTGGCTACAATCCTGGTCAATGACCTCAGAGGCAAGGATCCATCACCATTGTCGCGGAGGAGACACGAAAACGGTTGTTGAAACGGCTATCGAAAACACAGAGCGCATACAGAAATTCAAGGTCGTTGGACCCGCTCTGTCATCTCGTTGTTGATGTCGCGTTTGTGAGTGTCCCACGGTCGCGTTGAGGTTGTTGTGCACCAATGATACCGACGTTTGACTGACGCTTGTCACACGCTATTCGTCGCACTAGCGGCTACAGGAGAGATGGGTCGAGTTTAGGGGGCCTTTAATGACGAGCGACGGGAAGAATGGGGAGAATATTGAGACTAATGTTTACGTTGTAGGAAAGATTCTATCAAAGCTCAAGCTTTCGTTGCGGTCTCGCAAATGCGAGGGTGCCGCATCCTCGCATGCGAGAGGTTCACGAGCCATGACGTCATCGCACGTGCTAGCATAGCATTTCCGTGAACACAAACTTCACCAAAATTTCGCGAGAGGACAGAATATACATATTTTCACGGCCAATCATTGTTGCTCACCTCATGCGATAGAATTCTAGTCTTCCAGCCCTCTTGTTGCAAAATACTGTGAGGTATCTGGTCAACAAGGCTGTATTGCAATGGGGCAGCCTACACGTGACTCAAAGTGGGGTTTGCTTCGGCATTCAATATGCGCTTGATCGGCTGCGAAACCTATCAACTCAAGGAATTCTTCGGTGACAAGATTCCAAATTATGCTATCTTGTCCCATATATGGGGCGATGACGAGGTATCCTTCACCGATTTTACTCAAAACCAGACTGCAGCCGTCAACAAGAATGGCTATCGAAAGATTGAATTTACATGCCAACAAGCGCTAATTGACGGAATCCAATACGCCTGGGTCGATACCTGTTGCACTATACAGACTCACCACCGACGACAATGCCCCACGAAAAGGGTGACATATGCCGCCGAAAATGGCGGCAGAATATATATAGCTTCTTAATACAAACGTATTAATATTTCTATACTAGCTAAGCAAGACGGATGAAGCTGCTGCCGGTCCGTAGGCCCCCGCTGCTACTTAGCTGCATAAGTAGCCTAAGTTGTGGCTGAGCAACCCCTGAGCCAACGTGGCTGTGCCTGATTTACTCCTTGAACAGTATAAAGGAGTCTGAAATTGGGCCCTAATCAGCTCGTTGGGATGTGTGGTGTCAAGGACTGACTGGTCCTATTTTCGGCCCACTATCTTCTGTTACTTAGCTCTTTAACCCCCTATACTAGTAATACTCTCCTTTTATCTATAGTTCTTAAGACTACTTAAGTATATAGAGATATATAAAACTTATAGACTAAATATTTTGTTATGGGCTGCAGAGGCGGCCTAGCACAGGAACCCATACGGAGCCAGTACGGCCCCGAGCAGCATAGAAACCAGGCCAGAGTGATTCACCTGGTTAGGTGACTACAACTGGATCTCTTGCATGTGACTTGCTCCCCTCCAGGCTGAGGCTAGTCGAAGCTCCCAGGAGCAGGGCGGATATAGGAGCAGGGCAAGTATTAGTTGAAGACTAGGGAGACAACGGATATATAAACATGAAGGACCTTATTATTACACTCGTTGTATTTAACTCATATAAGCACTGATTGTACTCCCTTGAGGCGTTGGTTTGATGTTCGAGTTCCGGCGGGTGTTATAGGCAAGTCGCATTTGACGGGAAGATACATACCCAGACTTGGGGAATCTGCCTTCTTCTTATCTTTCTCTCGAAGCAATAGATCTTCATAAGTGCTAGCTTCATACGATAGTTATTGGTTGAAACCTCAGACCAGTTGAAGTCTATGAGTCCTGAAGACTAACAAGACACTGCTGCAAATGCTCTTAATATTGCCATGCACTATAAGCCATAATAAATTCACTTCTTTTCGAAACAATGTGAGCTTCGAATCCGCTCACGAAGCTGTAAAACGCGTCTAAAGTGTACAGGTTGAAAAAGGGCAACAACTAGAACACGCCACCTGCCCACCTGCCCAGCAGGACAGCATATGCAGCGTGTCTCCTGGATTACTCTATGAATTATCTTCTGAAACCAGCATTCCTTGCAATATGCTTTACTTCGGGATCTGCGCATTAGTAAACGAGACTTTCAAAGCTCGTTTTAGGTAATGAAGAACTTACAACTTATTAAATACAAATGTTCATAGTGTTTGCTAAATCGTAGCCTGGAATCTATCAGGACTTCTATAGACCCGGCGACCTCTTTCATACGGACAGCAACATCAAGTCAAACCTGGGCTAATCTTTGTCATTAAGGGCCCAGAAATGGACCCCGTAATAAAGTGATCCCGAAGTTGGAGATCCAAATTTGAATTATTTTTGAAACCTTAATAAACTTGGTCTCAAGCGATATAATTCAACTTGTCGATTAAGTAGGATGCAAGTCTTTGATATTGTTGGGAAAGTGATTTTGGACTTCATTGTTCTAAGGATATCCGCAAGAACCACACCTTAAATGACGCCACCTCTACAGCCCTTCACCTTATTCTCCGATTGGCTAATCGCTTTATTTACCTTGCTTCGTTTACGGCCTAACTTCTCTCTGCATCTAACTACAAGATTGCCACTGAAAATTTGCTACTCCAGTCGAAAATACCGGCTTTCGCGATACTCTCATACAAGAAAAAAAAAGCGAAGGAAGCGAGGTAAGGCAATGCTTCTCGAGCCAGACGAGAAGTACGCTGGTAGTGCTATTTTTTTCTTACTAAAGAAGGTCTAGATATACTGGACTATAGTACAACAAAAAGAGGTGGACGAGCAATTAGCGTAATAACAAAAGATAGCTAAATAGCGTCTTCGAGATGAGAGCAAGTAGAGTAAGGCAATTAAGGCTGAGGCGAAGCGTGTACAACGCCAGAGACATTGCGGAGAGAGAGAGGCCGAGAAGGAGCAGAAGTTAGTAGAGAAATAGAGCGTTCGGGTGGCAAAGGAGCTAGAGAAACAGCTCGAAAACGACACACAATTATCATCAAAAGGTAAGACGCGTGTTTGGCTATGGGGAGAGCGAGGATGGACATAATTATGAGCATGACTAGTAGGAAAAGCACTGCCGCTTATGCGGACCTTTGCCAATAATAATCTTTATCTACATATAAACAAGTTAACCTTTTTACAAAAATTAGACTAGTTTGTAAACATTAACGTTAATAATAAGATATAATAATATTTAGCGGTAGTAATCCGCCAAAGGATGGGAGCGACATGATGAGCATCACGTAATCAACAGCTATGTGACCCTCACAACGCGCACTGGCGTGTATCGGGGCTGGCGACGACGGACTGGCGGCAGGCTTGATCTGCTCGATGTTGCTATTGCTGTCTGAATCCTGTAGCACTTACCTTGTATATGATTAGCAGTATCTGGAGCTGCGGCAGTACCACTCTTGCATCTGGAGGTGATCATACACATGGCCTCTTTCCTTCCTGACTAATACAGTCCTTGAGGCAGGTGGGATGTAGTAAACCCATTGACAGAAAGGTACGACCGTCTAGCTGGCGTATTTATCAAGAATCGTCTCTCTCCTACGCAACGAGTTCTTCTTTTTCCTCCACCAACATCAATCAATACCATCATCATTCCCATATCATTACCATCACGCAAATGTGAGTACTATTTGTTCCAACTGTCACGCTAGACACTTCTCCTAATCATTATCATCGCCCCGAAATTGGACCGTCTGCCCTCTATCATCTTGCTGTTGCAGATGCATGACATGGCGTTCAAACTAACTGCTTTTCCTAGGCCGACCCTTCGATCTGGTTGTGTTGTTTCTGCTGCTGCTACTGCTACTGCCCCCCGAGCCCGAGCCCCCCTCGCCCTCGCCCTCGCCCGCCAAGCCCTCGCCCTCGCCCGCGCCCGCCGAGCCCTCGCCCGCGCCCGCCGAGCCTTCACCCTCGCCAACGCTGCGGAGTTAGCCGCCCTCTACGACGGGGTGGGAGGAGATCCCCTGTTCGAGCTGTATCTCGCTACGGAACGGGCGGAAAAGGCCGTGGAACGGGCTGAGGAAGTCGTGAAGGAGGCCGCTCGCCGACCATAACTGTAAGTAATAATTTCATTTCTTGTGTTTGATCATTCGGCTTAACTTCTACTTCTACTCTTTGCTTCACTCTCTTTCTTCTCTTCTTTTGCTCTACTGCCTTTCTTCTTCTCTTCTTTTGCTCTACTGCCTTTCTTCTTCTCTTTTTTACCAGGACGATTGGCTGGCACCTTCACGTGGTGTCCTGGGTCAGTAGCGCAGCCTGTTCGCGGGCTGGTCAGCGAAGCCAAGACCAGCCAGTAAGTAGATAGAAATCTATATAAATACACTGATCAGACTATTCATTGCATCATTCCCTCGTGACGTATTTGACATAGTGATTCTGAATCAACAACTCCATCCGGTAAGCGCAGATAATAAATTGCATCGCCATGGGACACAATATCCACGTCGCGTAATACTTCCTTCTCCAACCGTAGATAGCAGGGACTAACCTTCTTCCAGGACTCAACAACATCATCACTAAGCTCAAGATCCCATGTACTACGCCATGTAAGTGTAGCCATTGTAGTATATCGCTGATAAATTACCGCACAGGCTTGTCCCGGTTCACTGTTCCAGAGCGCCATAGTTTTAAGCTGCGGCATCTTCAGCGCAATCGAACTGGCGTTTCGTAACAGTGTATAAACATTTTGATAGGAAGCTGTCCGGGCCAGTGTGGATGATGTAAGTGTCAGCGACTGCAGGACATTCCAGGTACATGGCAGCTGCTGGCATGAGGTGAAAAACTGCTGGGCGTCGATTATGTATGAAATAGAAAGACGCTCTAGATGGTGACTTTTGGCGGCAAACGCTGCGGCTAGCCAAAGACTTATAGCTAGCATAATTTCAGCTGGGGCAATTTTGATATGTGGGTTTAAATATGGCCGATGGTTATTTAGTGCCAGCGTAAGTTGGTTGTTAAAGTCTAGGAAGATAGATACTCTTTTGACGTATTTTGGAACACACGCATCGAGCAAAACAGCTAGTTCTATCAAGATATTAGAAAGAAACATAAAAGCGTATAATAAAATATAATATAGAGTTAAACGTACTAGATATACATTGCCTCTGGTAGTCGAATCGCGGGGTAAGCCACAGCTCGTAGACTATACTTTCTAGCCGGGGGAGTTTCTCCCACAAGGCCTTTAGTACACTAGAACAAAGCCTACGTCGAAGTTGTCGACGTATACAGAAGTCTGTAATAGCATAAACGACAGGAAGAGTTTGGGGGACGCTAAAGTAGAGCGTAGAGAAGATGTGCCAAATAGCCCACCGACTAGGAGTCTTAACCTGCTGACCATTAACCCAGCCGTGCTTTGGGTCATGCCATCTAATAGCTTTCTCCTGTTGAGTCCAGTCTCTTGTGTCTTCATGTCCGGGCCCAAAAGAGTAGTTCTTGAACCAATGTTGTGAGTCACTCGGTGAAGATGCGTTCAGTTCGAGTGTCAGCCGACCTGTAGGCTGCCAGGTACTTAGGATAGAAAAGAGCCTTAGGATCGCGCTTCTAAAAATGGTAGATATACGACTAGACTTATTGCTAATTCCTTCACAATCGCGACAGGTGTAATGAGGAAGATCAATATTAAAACAGATATACCGGACAAGAGGTCTTTGTCGGATAACGAAGGTTTCCAGTTCGTCTAGACAGGATGGCTGCAATGCTAGTTGGGAGAAATTCTTGGGTTCAAGAATGGCCTGCCATTCTTTGCAGACGGCTGCGCACTGAGCCCAGCCACGATGTTTCTGGTCCGAGATTTCATCGAAGATCAAAAGGCGGATATCTGCAGGCAACGAGAGCCAGGGAAAGGCGATGTGATCGTGTCTCTTAGTCATTTTTGAGATAGAAGCTTCTTTAGCAGTAATTGTGGCAGTAGGAAAGGAAAGTATTCTGGGAAAAGTAATCGTTTCTGTAGCTATCTCGTCGGTGGGGAGAGAAGCGTAACACGGGCTGCTGAGAGACGCTATCTGAGCTGGGGTGTTGACGAGAGAGGTGTATATGGTGTATGAGGTCGCGCTGGCTGCGAAGGAGTTGTATGAGATATATTGTGCGCAGTAGCTTATATTCTCGATCTAGTGCTGGCGTGTGAGTCAAGAACCATATTGGTTGAACCTCTCCATAGGTTTCTATAGTTGAGGTCCATTTCCATGGTTGAAATCCATTTCCCTGGTTGAGATCCATTTCCCTGGTTGGCTATTACAAAGTCGTCGAGTCAAAGCAGAACCAAAGTAATTAGCAAAAATAATAATTCCGCACTCAAAGTAAACCACAAAGTTTCGCGATAAGAGCTCATCTATGAGTTGAGGCGCAACAATTAGATCTGGGAAAAGTACACCCGCCCACGCCAAGAACCCACCACCGGCGCCCAGACATGCCGGCACAGATAACGTGTCCCACCACCTGGCGCACGCGCAATACTACCGTCAAAATTTGCAAACTTTTCCAACCGCTAGCAGGGGACTGGAGCCTCACTTGCCCAAGTATGTGCTAATAGAACTCCACCCCCTCAAAGCTTGGCTAAGTTAAGATAAGTATAAGTATAAGCCAGTCGATAGGATGGATTTCATGCTAGCTCCAAACTAATCACTTGATCACATCATGCCGGGCGTGCCGCCCCCTGTCTAGCGGTTGGAAAAGTTGGCAAATTTTTACTGTAACTGTCTTATTTTTTTTACAGTTAAATAACTTCACCAATCTAGCTCGCAAACTAGCAATTAAGGAAGCTTTAGAATGCCTAGAGTCATCTTTAAGCTTACCGACTACCCAGACCTAGGTCTAACACAATTCCACCTAGCAACAGCCCTCCTTTAATCAAGAATAAACAAGGTACTTAGAGTTAGTAAACCCAGTACTGCTATTAAGGATTATTTGTTTAGTTATTTTTGCTTATTTAAAGACACGCTTGTATTCGCTAGCATTCTAGTGAGATTAGAGGCAATATATGCATTCTAGATAGTTTAAGATGTAATTCTTAATGATTTTTAAAACTCGTCACACTCTGCTCCAATAATTATAGTGCACGTTTTGTCGTTACGAAGCTCACGTATAGCCATTGTGCATAGTCACTATCCTTAGCTTGAAATATGATAGTCGACTGTCTCAAGCGGCTTGTGGGAAGTTTGAGTTAAGGGAAAGTATTACCGAACTAGGTACGAAAATGGGATCAGTCTTGTGATTTCCGCACCCCTGTGAGTTGTTTGAGCCCCAAATCAGGCCTTGCTCAAGCTGCTCAAGGACAAAATCAGGCACAATCACGGTGGCTCATGGCGAGCTCAGTGCTCCTCAGCCACGGCTCAAATTGTTTACTCATAGCTCACGTTACACGCTTGTGTAACTCACGTCTCAAAACAGAAATGGATTTTGTGTAAGGTCACTTTGTCCCCATATATCTTCCGCTATAGTAAGGATTTATACTTATCTATTGCTAGCAAGTTATTTTTACTGCTCTCACATAAGTGAGACGAAGAAAGGGGAAGGGGGTTTAGGTCCATTTTCGGGCCCCCGAGCCCGAGCAGTCTGATCACAGGGATGTGGTTTCAAATATTAAAGGAAGGGATTATGCATAATCTAAAAAATAAGCTAAGCAGTAAAAATTACAGGTCACGTAAGCGGCTGAACAAAGTCGATGTTGTCACAAGTATAGGTTGAGTTTGCATAGATAAAAGCTCGAGCGCAGAGCTGACCGAGGCTATCAACTCTATGTTTGACTGGTACCGATCCTCTACACGCTGTTACACATACCTCTCCGACGTCTCAAACGAAAACTTCAGTTTGGCATTTCGTCACAGTCGTTGGTTTAAACGCGGGTCTGTCTGGTAAACAATTCTCTAGGCGAAGCTGACAGTGACAGTTGGACGCTTCAAGAGTTGCTCGCCCCACGTCATGTTATGTTCTATGACCAAAGCTGGATAAAGCTAGGCTCACGGCAGGTGCATGCAAGTCGAATTTCTAAAATAACTGCGATTGATATATACACTGTTGAACATGGAAACATAAGCATTAGCACCTCTAGTGTTGCCAAAAGAATGTCCTGGGCCTCATCTCGGGAGACTAGCCGTCTGGAGGGCAATGCATATGCACTCCTGGGAATTTTCGGCATTAACATGCCGCTACTTTATGGGGAAGGCGAAAAAGCATTCGTCCGTCTCCAGGAAGAGATCATAAAGAAGTCCACTGACACATCGATATTTGCATGGGATTTTGATCTTGATTTGAGACATCCTTCAGGACTAGTTCCAAAGTGCCTAACTAAAGTTTTGCTATTGAATTGGGGTGCCCCTATGCTAGCGACATCACCACGTCAGTTCATAAACAGTGGGTTGGTGAAGAGCGGGAGTAGTTCAAGCGCCGCATTTACCATGACCAACCGCGGTTTTCAAATCGAAATTCCGTTAGTGCCATTTCCAGTGGATTCTGGCCAAAAAGGGTCCAAGAAGGACGGGCCGTGGTGGGTAGGATTACTCGACTGCTGGTTGAGCGGAAGCCATGATTTTGTTGGCATCATCCTTTATGACGATAAGTCTAGCGGTACACTAAAACGCGCTTCACCAATCAAGGGGCCTTCCACATTTCCCGTAGGTCCATTGCTTGCCATGCAATCACAGACTCCGCGGCAAGTCACTGTTAGTCACGGCTTGTGGATAACATCCAAAAAATTTGACTTTCCGCTACAAGTTGTTCTGAGCACGACCAAGTGCCTTCGTGGCACAGGCTATGGGATCACTGAAGGAGACCACTTATACGGGGTGCGTGATACAGCCTGGGACTCACAGGCGAAGGTGCTTAAGACGAATATCCGCAACCAGGTGTCTTCTCCTTGGCTGAAATTCATATTTCAATGTGAGTTGACAGGAACGAAAACACATTTCACACTTTTCGTTCATATCCAGAACAAAACCTTTGTGGCCAAAATGAATGTTGTCACTTGTATTCAGGTGGAGAAGTTAGGGCCTGCTGTTACTGGCGACAGTGACTTTGAGTCCAATGACCTTACAAGAACTGAGCTTGAGGCTCTTCTATCAAAGGGCGATCGCTTTACCTTCAAGGGCGAGAGTGGCGAAATGTTCAGCCTCGTGGTAGACCAGGAAGAGATGATGGTATATCACCAACGTATACTAAAAATAAGCGTTGATGCGGTCCTTAGTCAACTGGTAGCGACCAATAGCTAGATCCAAATCTAAAGTTTCACAGTTTACATCATATCACATAAGAGATGGATAGTCATCAATGCAGGATATAGAACCATATAGGTTTGTGTAGCTTAAATCGGAGATCTTTGCGTATCCCATCTACAGCACTCGATCTACTGAACGAGTAAATCTCAGCCCCTTTGAATGATTGTAGGGTTTTTTTCATCGTCTTGTTGTCAAAAGCATCTCGTGGAGTAATTTATAGAGCATTGTATTTTGCGGTAGCAAGCTGCTCGAACCTTGCACGGAGCTCAAATGTCCCTATCCCGATGCGACGAAATTGTGTAGATTAACGACGGCCGCACCTACTGCAGCACTGCCCGCATACACTAGTTATGCCAGCTCAGCTTCAGTGTGGTGGGCTAATCATAGTTCGGCCGCTATGGGCCTTGCACGCCATGACGGAGAATCCCAGCTCTCCTGTATGGCTTAATATGACTATCATCAACGCCGAGTGCCTTGCTGGGCCACCCGCTGCTGGGTCGTCCTCAAGCATAGCTAGTGCTGGTGCAATACCCTCAACAATGGCTCCAGTGGTCAGTTCTGCCGCAAAGTCATCCTCAGCAGCGGGTGCATCCTCAGCTGCTACCGGGAAGATCTTTCCTGACGGTAAAGAATTATCACTTCCGGCTTTCCTCAGTATCATGAGCTTAGTCCTACTTCTATAGGCACATGCGCAGGCATAAACGGATTCATCTGTGAGGGTAGTGTTTTTGGTGATTGGTAAGTTCCATTGCACAACTAAGCAAAATACATGAAAGGGTTGCTAACTCGATTTCTCTAAACTCCAGCTGCTCGCCTTATGGCTGGTGCGGCAGCAGCACAGCTCACTGCGGATCTGGATGTCAGTTCGATTTCGGCCTGTGTAGTGCGCCATCGAAGGTTTTACCGGATGGGACGTGCGGAACTGTCCAGAACAACTTTGGCTGGATTTGTCCTGGTGACGGTTTTGGTAATTATTGTATGTCTAACTCCTCCACTCCACCCCCAGAACATTATCTGACATCTCTGTGCAGGTTCGGCGTACGGCTGGTGCGGCTATGAAGCCGATCATTGTGATGGCGGCTGTCAAACCGCATACGGAACATGTAATGCTGTTGTGAATGCGTTGACGGTAAGAGAAGCATCGACATCTCCTGTTCAGCTTGCTGTGGCTCTTGGTGCAGCGACCATGACAACTTTGGCAGCAACTGGAAGACCATAGGGGTATGTTCGGTATTGAATCACTATCGCGATTTATGGTATCAATGCATTTCACTTCAATTAACAAAAGAACGTGTATATCTGTCTGCTATGTGGTTGGGCGCATCATTTATTGCACTGCGGAAAGGTAACAAGATTATACAATGTGTAGTGCGTATTAGTCATTAGCCCATGCAATGGGATCGGCAGTGCGTCAATCTTTCAACGTGCTTGCTCATTCGCACCAAACAAAATAAAGCAAGAATCCATTTCATGTAGGAAAGAATCTTTTCCACGCGACTGGCAACTCGTTAAGAATAATGAGGCTCAAGCGAGGCAGTGTTTGACACCTAGCTTCCAATCTTATCATAGAAATCACCCTCGAAGGCTTGTCTTTACGAACTAATAGGTATAAAAACAAAAGACCTGCTCAGTTATCGCCAAGTCTTACAGCCCCGTATTCTTGATATATGAACGTAGTGTCCAAGTAATACAAGTTAGGTCAACTAGATCTGCCGCAAGACCAAGAAAGTTTGGCTCCCGTCTTGGAAAAATCTACTACGAGCGTAACTAAAAAACAAGACATTTTTTTCGATCAAAATCAAGCCCATGCGGAACATTCGGCGAGCGATCTAGGTCCAGGTGTCTTAATCATTACTGCCTCTTACGTCGCGTCTTGGAGCACTCAGGAATTAGCTCAGGTGCTAATGCGAAGGTCAACAGTTCTTGTTTCTGCTAGCTAATTGGTGTTATTGGTGCAACTGAATGTAGGATCCATGCTTTTCTGGAGTTTATTCTCGGGAAGACCTACTCAGTCGTGTTCCAAGCGTAAGATATGAAAGTTCAAGTACTGCCTAGGCATGGTAGTAGACAAAAGTAGTATTTAGGCTATAGGCGCGTAGGAGAAGCTTACACTAGAGATTAGCTCAGTTTAAATTACCCATTATCCTAGAATCTTATCTCGTAGTAGGTAGTTATACACTTTAATTAGGCACCTCTAGTATAGACCTCTCATACCTACGCATAGTCTACTTGCCTACTACTAGGTATAGTATTTGAGTTTTCACATCTTAAGCTTAGCACACGGCCGAATAAGTCTCCCCTTATTCCTAGGCAAATAAATTGAATATTGGGAAGAATAAATTTATGCTGATTGCCTGATTGAAATTCTTTTCAGTACTAATAATCCATTGCTTATCGACTTACGGGAGCTCTGACATGATTGCCCAACATTTAAACGAAACCCGCACTTCGTGGTTTTCACTAGGAAATAAAGACTCTGGCTAATAAATCAAGGTGAAAAGAGCGGTGAACCTGATTTATATTCGATGCTATCATATGTTCTTAATATTTTCAGGTTTGACCTCTCACCTGTCTTGGCTTTATTTTACTTCATTTCATGGCTCATCACTATCTGTATCACCATCACTTGCTGAATTCAAGACGCACACCAAATTAATCGTGAGAAGATTTTGAAGAGATCACTAACCTAGCGGATATGGTGCGATACTTCGATGCTGCGAAGCGTAGAACCATACCCGAATCCGCCTATCCAATTGATGTAACCCCGGAGATGGTACTGTACTAGCCAATACCATGCCTTGGTTAGAGATGTACCGAGCCCTCCTACATATTCGTAGAAATATACTTTCTCCATATGATCAAATATCGCCGCCAAGATCCACATCCAGTCCAAGTAGCTCTTCAGCAACACATGTAGCTTACGCGCATGTATTTACCCGTGGGAATCCTGGACGCCAATACCAAGCACCAACCCTAACATCGAAGTGCTCCATGCCCGCAAATCCATGAGCGGAAAGCCAATTAGGAGGCGCGGGGGGTGTAGTGTACCATCGGACACTTCCCCTCATCCATAGCTCGGCGGCATTAGGGCGGAACAGGATCAAGATACATGGCTTGGGGTCCTGAGATGGTAGAGGAGGAGGGTTGACAACGCCGCATGCCTCTGAAATAGCGGCCAAGGGCAAGCGAGGAGGCTTGCGGTGAATGGTGACAGAAACAAGCGAACCGGATCGCAAGATAGTGCGCCAAAGGCTATTCATGGGGGTGCACTGGCGATTAGGCAGAACGCGGCGGCCAAAGAGGCGGTAGCTACATAGTGTCAGTACTTGTCAATAGCTTAAAAGGAAAGAAACTTACAGGTCCTTGGCCTCGCCATCAGTCTGGGGAATATATCGAGCCTTGACGTAACGCCCAAAGCCAGCTTCCACCTTTATGCTGTTTGCCCACAAGTCAAGCAGAGGAAGAACCTCCACACCTTCAACCCCACACTCCATCTTCGTAACCTTCTCTCCAATCGCGATGGTCAGGTTACCCATGAAAGGCATATCCACGCGGTTAGCTCCAGCGACAACGAGCTTCTTGACCTCCTCAGGCGCATTAGAGTAGAACGTCATGAGATACGAAACAACCTCGGTGAGATCCATGCCAACCTCCTGCATGAGCAAGTAGATAGGGCGGTACTCTGCGCGAATCTGGCGGCAAACTTGGGTGAGGCCGAAGAATGGACGGTTGTTGTCGCGAGCCAATGCACTATTGACGGCAGCCTTCTTGCTGCGCTCTGTGGTCGCAAGCTCGGTGCCTAGCTCTCGGTCCTTGACATCTGAAGACAGGGTGCGCGAGCGGTCAAGACGTGTGCGTGGGCGCAAGGATGCTATGCGGGGACGGTGGACGAGAAGAGCTTGTTTGCGCTTGTCATAAGTGTAGTCGTAAATCATGTTGCGGATCTCTGTGGATTGTCAGCTAATGCAACAAAAATATTAGACGACTGACATACCGCCTGGAAGGTCCAGAAAGCGGAATGGCTTCTCTTGTGCTTTGTTGCTGGCTTTGGGGCTGGTACGTGTGGCGGCCGCCGCAAGTTTGGCAAGCGTCGTCTTCTTTGTCGGCTGTGTCTTCTTGATGCCAGCGCCTTCACGTGCCTTCAACACAGAGTCGGTCTTTTTTGACTTTTCAGGTTGTTCAACAGTGGCCGTCTCGCCAGAAGGTAATTGTGCTGGGCCTTGCTGCAAGTTGGGCAGACCGGGAGAAGGAGGCACAGTAACACCTGTCGCACCTATAATGATGTCGCCATCACCTCGCAGTGAGAGACCCGGAGTAGCTGGTGGAGCGGCCATTATGGAGTCTCCAATGTCCTCAAGAGACGGGGTCGAGCAGCGTGGACGATGGGGAAGTCGCTTTGGCCTGTCAATAGTTGTTAAATTCATGATCATCAATCACCCTCATCGCCATATCCCGATTGACTGGGTATATAACCAGCTCTGTAGGAAATAACTTACGCCATGATGCTGTAGACAAAAATGTCCAAGTTAATTGCTGCGGGTGCGGATTGAGCTCGAAAATTTGACGATATGCGCTGAGACTACAAAATCGAGAGGCATAAGATCGCGGCAGCTAGGGCACACCTGAGGGCTTTATATAAACTCTCTGGCGAGTGGTGAATCCGAGGTGAAGGCATTTGATTGCAGAATAGGGTCTCAAGGTGAGAATTTACAGGGTCCATGGCGATGTGTGGGTCAAAGTCGAGGTCACCTCGAGATGCTGCTGTGGAAGGAGGTTGGGGCTGCAAACAGTGACCGAAGTCGCAGTGCGAGAAGTTCCCAGATCTTGTAGCTATGCTACTTGTAGGTAATTGCGAAATGCAGATCTAAATTTTGTTCCAGAGAATTTGACTGTAACCATACCCAGGTGATATGGGGGTTCGATATAAGAAAAATTGGTTAGGCCCACTAAGGTGGTGAATAGAAGCTTCAAGACCGTTTCCAGCCAAGTCGTCGTAATATCCGGTTTCCCTTCGGGGCAAGCGGTTGGCCAAAATTCTTCAGCTGTTCAAATACTCGCTCTTTTGGTTGTTCTACTGGCACAAACGCATTCCCCCGAAGCTTCATTTCGGCACCAACTTGCTTTGTCTGCCCTTTCACTCCAGCTTCTTCCGATATCCGCACTGCCGAAGAAGAATTGCTCTGCTGTTGCATTCTCCGGTCTTGGTCTAATTGTACACCACTCCCGCCTTCCTTCTTTTCCAGACGAATAAGGTTATTGCGCAATTTTGTACATTCCGCATGATTTTTCCCATACATCTG
Organism: Phaeosphaeriaceae sp. PMI808; assembly: GCA_021365335.1. Lineage (NCBI taxonomy): Eukaryota > Fungi > Ascomycota > Dothideomycetes > Pleosporales > Phaeosphaeriaceae > Phaeosphaeriaceae sp. PMI808. The sequence goes on from JAJTIZ010000064.1 coordinate 90,922, forward strand.
TTCGTAGCCAGAGAGAGCTTTTGCGTACCATTTTATAGCATCTTCATTTCGGTTCTGGACTTTGAGAAGGTGACCGAGATCCCACATCGCCTGCATCGCAGGCTTACATATAAGCTTACTATCTTTTCCATACATCTTATCGCACACTTCCAGCACTTGTAAGTATCTCTCCTCTGCGATGTCCTTCTTTCCTGTCTTCTGGTAGAGGTTGGCTAATCTATTGGCTGCCTCAAGTGTCATCACGTGATCTTTTCCGAGCTCTTTCTCGTATCCTTCTAGGGCTTCAATGTACTTGCTTTCTGCCTCATCGTCTCTTCCCTGAGCTTCTTGCACAAGACCTAGATTGGAGAGCGCACCTGGTATCCCTATCCCCCAGGACATAGAATCTGCACTAGATTCCCTCTGCAGTACTTGTAGTCGTTGCTTGTAGAGCCTTTCAGCGTCTTTATATTTTCGTTGTTTGAAGTAAACGTTACCCAGATTATTGACTGCTTTCTGGGTTGTTTTGTGATCCACTCCGTATCCCATCCCTAGCTTCTCTACCATCTCACTCAAAGTCTTCTCAGCGTCATCTAGTTTCCCCTGACGTGTATAAAGCCGACCTAGATCAATAGTTACGCGAAAAGTTTCTAAATGCCCTACTCCTAATGTCTTCTTATATTCCGCAAGCGTGTATATGTACATCTGCTCTGCTTTGCTCAGCTTCCTGAGGTGTTGAAAGAGTATTCCCAATCCATAGACTGCAGCTGAAACGGCTTTTCTCTTTACTCGCGCTCCAATTTCATTACTCTCTGCTTGCGAACGTAATGTTGCCTCAACTGCCTTCTCGCACTGCTCTGCATGGGGAAGAAGACGCACCGAATCCTGCCAGTAGTTTTGCTCTCCTTTATCTGGTACTGCCCATCCAACAACTATAATTGCCAGCATGATCAGTTCTTTCCTCTGACTTTGAGTTTGAATTTGCCGAGCCCACTGGTGCACTACCGGGTGTGTCGAAAAACCTGTTCCGTCATCCATCTTTTCAACTAGAGAATAGCTGCGTAACAATCCAATAGCATTGATGAATTCTACCTCTTCCTGGGCTATTTTCCCTAACCATTCAATTGCGAAAGTTGAGCAAGTTCTTGAATTCTTGGATCCGTCGGCTAAGAGCCCATGCCACATGCTCTTGTTATCGAGATGTGCCCAGAGGAGTAGAAGGTTGGCAGCCGACTGGTTCTTTTTCTTGATAGCCGCATACGATATGGTCCATGTGGTCGCCACACTACCGTTAGCATAAGTCCTCAGCGTCATGTGCTTTTCATCCGCCGAGTCCATCAATTCTTGCCACTGCTCTTTGTATAGCCTAGTATAGGTGTCGAAATTGATCCCTGTGTTGTTCATATATGCAGCAGCCTGAGTGAGGGCCAATGGTAGTCCGTCAAGCAAGTTTAGCAGCTCATCGCTCTCCGATCCTAAGACCTAATTAGTTTTAATTGTCCATATACAAAAAGACCTCCAGACCCTGTGACTTACCAACGGTTTCTCCATACCATGTTTCGAAAATGGCCTTTGCCTGCTTGTTATCGACCTTCTTCACTTCCCATTGCTCTCCGAACTGAGTAAGCTGTCTAAGACGGGTGGTGACAAGGATCGATCCGTGATCCGCTTCCGGAAAGTACTCTTCTATATCGTAAGCCTCTTTATCCTCCTCACGTTGCAGATAGTCACGGTCCACGTTATCCATCACCATCAGCCATCCAGTATTTTCTGGTAAACCCAGCCAGCCCAGCACGTCTCTCACAATCATGTCGAGGTTACTAGCCTCGCCCGCAACGTAGCCCCTGCTGGCTGTAGCAATTTGTCCTTCTGGTATACAGCTCGCAAATGTCGCAAGACTTTGCTTAAGGTTACTCTTCCCACTTCCGTCAAGCCACAGGATTGAGGAAAAGGTGTGCTGGTGACGTCGAGCGAAGTCGACTGCTAGTTGAGTCTTCCCTGCCCCTCCGAGGCCATGTAGGAACAGGATATTCCTTCCTGTGGAACCCATGGATGGTAAGAGAACTCTTTCCATTGCTTGTGTGTCCCTCAGTCGATCTGCAAATTTCCCCACTGGTACGCGCTTTAGGTCGAATGGCACACGATACTTAGAAGTCTCTTTCGCAATGTTAGTCTCCACTACCGGTGCAGATGGAACAAGTGACAGGATGGATTTGGCACACGCTGCCGCAGTGGCTGCTGCATGTGGTTGCCATGTTTTGTTCTTATGTGAGTCAGCATAATCGCAGATGCCTCGCACCACTAAGCACGGAAAATCATTCATCAGGCCAGCTGCTTCCATTTCGAAGCAGAGAACACCGCCTAGCTCTTCACTCCGTTCGTCTCGCGTAGTGCCGTCCTTTATAACCTGGTTTCCTGATGCTATGGTGCCGTAGTGGAGGGTCACCATTTTGTCGGCTTCTCGCTCAGGGCGTTGTATCACCCGATCTTGGTCGCACAGTTTGCATGTTAGTCCACTACCATGCTTATAGTTTGGTTCAAACAAAACATCCAACCCAGCATTTTCGCGCATGAAACGTGGGAATTGGTTGAACGTCGACAAATGGGTTGCAAGTGAAGACCTATCCTGAAAATCTTGCACCCTGAGCTGAGTAATAGAGCTTAGAAGTTCCTTTGGGGGAGCATTGAGGAAGCCTGTGCGAGTCATATGGCCACCCTCTCCCGTTTTTCCAAAGTCGTACTGCACGACTCCGCCATGTTGGTTGGCTGGGTGGCTGATGACTACATCTCCCAGCCTCACGTCTGCCTCGGTGCTCGGAACGCCACCACCAACTCCAACCATCAAACCAAAGCGAATCGACCTGAACGTGGACATCGCTTGGCCTGCGCCGAAGGCAGCAGCTCCAATACCAATCTTACCAGCTGGCAAGCTCACAAGAACAACGTTGTGAACACCGATGCAGCCTAGCGTGTATTGGTTAGGATCAATGCCTTCTGGAGGCAGATGCTCTTCGTCGAGCATAATTTGGGCAGCAGCAAACTCAACAGGCAGAGCGCATATCCACCCCACAGTGTATGCTGCAACATCGAGTCTCCGCATCGTTGGAGGCATGGTGATGATAGAAAGTAAGGCGAACTGATGGCGCGAGTGTCGTTCTTTGCGCGCATGCCGGGTCGCGAGGGCACAAAGTGTGACAAGAAGAGATGAAACCAAATAGCGGACCAGTGCTGAGGCAAGAGCTCAGTAAAGTAGGCGACTCTTGTGCAGCGTATCTCTTGTGGTTGGGCATTGGCCAGCTGTAGCCTTCCTGCTCAGCTGGTTTGCGCAGCCTGGATTCGCTGCATGCCACAGGCATTTGTGCGCCACCCGCCCCCAAATTCCCGCTGGTGTGGTGCGTCTTGCACAGCCTTCTCTTCAAGAATATTAAATAGTAGTCAAAGTCGCGGCATGCAAAAAGAGAGGCCTAAAAGCATATTAGCATTCTCGATGGTTCTCGCACATACACTTCAGCGTTCGTGTACGTATGCGTCCTGAAATGCGCCGGATGAGGAGAGCACTGAGTTTGTAGCAGCAACCGGGGAATGGACCCCCACGAAATTCGATCTAAATAATATACAAGTACGATTATGGTTGTTGTCCAACAGCTATGGAAATACTGACAATTTATAGGACAAAGCACACAAACTACCCTATCTCACGTGAGTACTGGTTGTCTGCTTGCGACGACAAAAACAACTGCTCATATCCCAAGATTTCTCCCAGAGAGTGAATATCCAAATGATGAAAAATCGCGCAGAGCGTTGCTGAGTGCTTTCAATGTACCGGAAGTGGTGTCCAATGACCTCGGATATCGGTGCAATGGATACTTTGGAAGTAAAAGTATTCACAATGAATCTGGCGAGATAGATACTTATTGTACGTTCATACGAGGCTAAAGGCATACTGAGGTTACTGTTTACTAATTCACTACGCAGCTACTTGGCTGCGCTGTCTAGTCAAGATAGTGAAGCAAACTTCAGAGACTGGCATAGGATATACATGGCACGAAATGGCATTCTTCAGTCGTTGGGAGTCAAACCACCGTCAAATAACCTTATGTGTGAACACACCAGACAACTTTCAAGACAATTTAGAACAAAACGTGGCGAGTCAACACTCAGAATTTGATCTGAGTGATCCTTTCGCGCTATACCTTCCCATTGTAGATCAGATAATTACTCTTTACGACCAGTCCGTGAGTCATACCTATCTTCACACTGAATTATAAACTAAAACCGATTGTAAATCTAGGTATGGTGTATTCGTGATTTGATCCGACGAGTAGAAAAGGTATCTCTATTATGCGCCTATAGGCGCCTCGATACAGTAGCTGACAGATTGAAAAAAGGGACGAGAACTGGACGGGGCAACTGAGACCGATTTCTCCGAATTGCACGAAATATCCCGACACGCCACTCATTCTACTGAGACGCTCATTGTGGCAGCACAATCGATAGCGGCAATGCAAGAACGACATAGAGAATTTCGCGAGCGCTCTATCTCAGCAACCTCAGCTAAAAAGACAAATTTCAGAGATTTGCAACAGCACATGGAGTTCCAAGCACAGCTCATCCGAAACATGGTTGAACGATCACGATCGAATCAGGAAAGACTCCAGAGCGAGATCACGCTTGTACAACTCTCCATGCAAAATGCGCCTCAGGTTAAACATCGGGCTAACGGCACTAGGCATACAACTTAATTACGCAACGAGACAGCAAGATCATGGTAGCGATAGGCGAAGCAACAAACAGTGACAGCTCTGCCATGAAGACCGTAGCTATAGTTACCATGATATTTCTGCCCGCCACCTTCACTTCAGTCAGTCTGTCTAATATCCTTCGCCTTCACCGTACTAATAGTCTGTAGGCAGTTTTCAGCATGAGTTTCTTTGACTACTCGCCTGCTACTAGCACGGAAGTAGAAAATTGGAGTGTTTCCAGCAAGATATGGATATACTGGGCTGTTGCTATTCCACTCACATTATTGACGCTATTTGCTTGGATGTTCTGGAAGCGGAAAGTAAATCTAAAATTGCTCGTTGGGGCGTTTTTGAAGAATAGAGTTCGGCGGTTGCAGGGTGAACATGCTGTGAAAGCGTAGACCGATACGTGTCAGGGTTTGTCGTGTGAATACTTATGGGCAATTATTTACTTAAGATGATATGCAACGATTGTTTAGAACTCTCCAATGTAGCAAATAGACTTCTTTATTTAGAAGTGTAGTTTTCAGTGACAAACTGATCACAAACAAAGTTTAAGCGCAATTCATTCATCTAATCCCCAAATTCCCTATAGTCGTATGAGACCATTCACGACGCCAGCCAGTTTTTGCTATCCCGCATTAGAGACAGATGTCGAAGTATCAGTAGCGGAGTCTATTTAATTAGAGCCAAAAACTAAGGTATGCATAGGGTCGTACATCTCCATAAGTGCACGGCGAGAGTTGCTCATGTACGAAATTTGAAAGTTTCCGCAAGAAACAGATTCAAGACGCGGAATTTCATCATCCTTGAAAATAATAAGAAGTTGCCCACGAGCTAAACCCCTTCGATAGAATTTAATGCTGTCGAGCTTACGGTCATTAATAACACTACTCCATGACCGGCGAGTTTTACAGATTTCGAGAATTGCATTCAGAACGATACACTCCTTGGAGATATATCCAGGATTATCGTTCAATATATCCCATGCTTCGCTGTTCCTATCCCAGTCATATGTATCAACAAGGTCGTCCGTGAATCTGCAGTGCAGATCTGGCACCTGCGCGGAAATATTGACAAGGGAAGGATGTCCGTGGGGCTTATAGAAGTAACTGGACCAATCATGGAGGGGCATAGAGCAATATGCAACATTTTTGGTATATATCGCGAATCTATCCTTGTACCATGAAATGTATTGATGTAATCCAAAGCCTCACGCCAGTCGATCCGGATCTCAGCCTGCGACATTTGCATTGGGAGGAACTCTTCGCGTGTCTGGCGACATACACGCGTCAAGCTAGCATATGGAACTTTTTCAGAGTGCCGCTTATCTTCCTTTCTGCCGTTATTATAATCTATAGTGTGGACTAAGTCAACTACTTCCCACTGTGTCAGATGTTCGTAGATATGGTCGCGCAATCCTAGTCTTTTTTAGTTGGCGTTGACATCATTTTGATGTATATACATACGGCGCGGGAGACCAAGAAGGCCTTTCTGTTGTTCTACGCCACTCATTTTATTCCCCATGATTGCGGTGTGTAATTTTGAGGTATTTCCAGGTTGCTAGCTGGAGTAGTTCAGAGTGAGATCTCAAAGATGGAAGTAGATTAGAGAGCGGGTTTGATAGCGAAAGAAGTGTCAAGGAATGGCAAGAAGTTTATATAGGATATCCGTAAGAGTCAGCCGATATAAGAGTCAACTTTCCTAGTAGCCATCAATGATCTGGTAAATAGGGTCCGAATATTAATATAGGTTTGATTGTACCTTTCATAAAGCAAATTGAAAATTTTTGACCACGACTCATGAAAAGGATATATTCACCATATAAAGCGGAGGAGCCATATAACCCTGCATAGAGATTATTAGGGAATTCAAACAATGAAGAACGTTGAAACATACCTAACAGTCAAGACTGCAAGTGAGGGTTTGGAAACTCACGCCTTACTACCACGATTTTCCACATAAAATAATACTATCTTCAGGTCACAATTGGAACACCAGTTTGTCTTTTCATGCAGAACTTAACAGCATTTCACATTGGCTCCCGCGTGATTGAGGTAAAACACTAATAGTATTATACCTTATGCGGCACTCAACCCCGATATTTGGGTTTTCAGAGAGACTAACAACCCTTAGTCTAAAATGCTGTACTCGACTTCCTTCCGATACACCACCAACTCAAATCTCGTCTTACACCCCCACACACCCTCTCCCTCCGTACTCCTTCTCGCCTCACGAAATCCTCTTCGCTTCCAGTACGGCCCATTAAGACACTCTGCCGCAAGGATCCATAGCGTCAAACATCTCTTCCCGCTCTCTTTTGAAACCCCGACATCCACACCGGTGCTTTGTTTCTTCTTTGCGTTTTCAATGAGTTGCTTTTCCAGGCAATCCATGATCTGAACTGCAAGTCCCTTGCGCAGGTACCGCGTATCTCCATCTACTGCAATCGCCTTGATCTCCCAACCATGTTCTTTCCCCGCGCCTTCTCTCGCCCATCCGCCTTTCCAGGGTACTGCGGCGGCACATGCGATTACTTTATGTTTTCTTACTGGAGGTTGTTCTCGGGTGTTTACCAATGAGTCTTCTGTGGCTTTGGCGCATGCATCTTGGTCAAAGATTACGGCTACTATTGTGTTTGTTGCTAGCATATCGTAGTATGACTCATTTGTGGGAAATCGTGACTTATCCTGAGTCCATTTTTCAGTGTCGTTTGTTTTCGAGCGTTGGAATGCGTCATTGATTAAAAGTCTTATCTGAGTCGTCAAGGCTGAGTTTGCCTTGATATCCTCTGCATGATAGAGAATGGGCGCGGAAAGATGTGTCATGGTGGGGAGAGTGTATACGACGAAGTGGCTATGAACTTTCCGGGGCTAATGAGATCTTTGGCTGAAGTGATGGTGTTTTGAGTTTTTGAGCACAAAATCCAAGACATGATATGTACAATTTGCCTGACAATGAATGATGAAGAAATTTGATGTCTTTAGAAGTTTAGACATGAAAGAAAGTTAGCGGTTGATCTAGGCCATCTACGGAATGGGAAACGCCACGAAGTGGGGTACGTCCATATGACTCTTCACATTTTCAAGACAGTTTAAAAACACAGCACTGGCGAAGGCTGTCAGGAGAAATAGCTAATAAGAAAAAAACTCGTGGTGCGACCAAGGGAAAATGACTAGGCTCTTGCATAAGCTCGTCACAATATCAACACAGTAGAATAATTATCGAGTTCATCCCTTATGCTGAACACAGCTCTTTCCAGTTTCTATAACACATTTAACATTGCTTAAACCGAAAACGGTAAATTCTTAATCTAAGTTGCAGTCGACAATTCTATCTATCATAGGTATAAAAATTGACACCAGGTAGTGACTCACCTTCCCAAAAGCTCCAATCCATCTACCCAAGAACCCCAAATATTACTATTCATTAAGTTGATATGGTAACATGAGAGCATTTCGATGCCTCGATCGCAACCACCAAAAACAGTGTATGGGTATCATAAAAGAAACGTGCTGTCCGCCGCACCGCTGCCAGAAACAAACGCCATCATTTCCACGACTTCCACTCCGCAGGTCTATGAATTGTAGTCATTGATGGCCTTGGTGTCGGAGTTCGTGGTTTAATTTCTTTCTCTTTCTCCTTGTTTCCCTCAACTACCATTGGGGCGAACATGCGTAGTTGCCCTTGCGGTCTCTGTGCTTGGGGCGCATGAATTACGAAAGACCCAGCCTCGGTTGATGATAACTCTGCTCTCATTGATGAGCGCGACTCTGTCATTGGAGGTAAGGCGGTAATATCGCGTTCTTCTATAACGCTTGATGATCGCGCAGTCGACAGTTGCGATTTGCCTCCGGGTGATACCAGACCGAGCTCAAGGTCATTGTAGAAGTGATCGTACAGTAAGTCGGCGGTGTTGTAACTGTCATCTGTGTGGCTTGTCTTGATAGAAGACCGTGATGAATGTGTGACGTGTACTTCTTTTTGTACTTGGACGCCGCCATATGTGTTGACAGATACTTCATTGTGACTATCGGGGATGTAACCAATCTTGCTTCGTGAATGGCCAAATAAGGATGCAACTTTACTGAAGATGCTAAGTTTTGGTTTCATTAACGTTGATTGGGAAAATCTTTCATTCTTTTTTCCGCTCGAGCCCGCTGGCGATTTCGATTTCGAGGATAATGTGAGTTTGTCGTGGAAGATATGCTTGAGGAAGACTTTAAATGTTGGTGCATTTGCGCAAAAGGCACCGATATGGAGTTCCAGTGCGGAGACCAACATGAGGGCCCAACTAGACCACGTAATATCATACGTCTCGTAGAAGGTACGCCAGCTGAAGTATACACGTAGGCCACCCATCGCTACGACTCCATAGCCAAGAGCGAAGATACTAACCAAAGCGATTTTCTTTCTTAAGGGTATCTGGAGGTTCCAGTATAAAAATGTAGGAAGAACGGCAGTGAGGAGATCTTGCGTAGTTGAAATGACGCTAGCGGCAAAGACATCAGCGCCTTCATCAAAGCAATGAAATTTGTATCCTTTTAGCTTCTTCTTCACGTCAACCTGTTCCCAGAATGCTGACAATGGCTGGCAGCCAAGTATCGGGGAGATGGTTAGAGCGATCGTAAATGAGATGATATAGCCAATGGAAATCCATGTTGTCCAGCGAAACGTATTTGATACAACGCGCGATGATAGGCGACGATAGAACAAGAGGATAGAGACCTTTATGAATCCAGACCCTAAGCAGAATATGCACTCGAGAGCCAAGACGTATTTTCGCGAGGTGACAAGTTTTTCAGAGTCTTTAATGAGGTCGAAATCCCACAAATGCTTATTAAACCCAAGCGAGTCAACTATAGTCGGTCAGCGCTGTATATTGTTGTAATGCTGAATTTATGACTTGCTTATAGGAAGCATTATTGTGTAAGCCATAGTCGGTATCTGACGATGTAAGCATTAGTGAACACATATTGAGGCAAACATACTGTTCCGGCTACCATCAACCAGTCATCCCAACCTGATTTTTTCTGATGAAATATCCTGACCCACAGGCGTGCAAGAAGCATCATGATCGTTATCGGTCCACAGATACAGTTAATCCAAGTCATAGCAGCTGGTCGAGTCTCTGGGTTAATGCGGTTTTGCTTGGGCCAGCTGAGAACGACCTCAATAGGAATATTCAAACCGCCAGGCATCTTAGAAGTATAGTATAAAGCAATGTCTTAGGCAGGATACTCTTTTGTAAGAAAATGAATTTGGAACCAATTCGTAACGGGGGGGTGCCTGCCATAAGTGCATTGCGGCTTGATCTGCGTGAACTAGGCGGGTGCGCCATGGGCTGAGCAACGGAGGCTTCGGCATATTGCAGTTTGACAAGATTGCATTTGTTCTTTGAAAAAGAAATCAACGTTTCCCCACGCCGTAGTTTGAGAGTCTGTCAGATTGGGAATCGCACATGAACGTCCAGGGCCCACATTCGGGTGGCGGACAAGGGGCAGCCGTAGCGCTAGGAACTCATCAAGAATCATCGCCAGTAGTTACACAGGATAACCGTTACGTCAAACATTGGATATTGAGGATGCAAGCCAAGCCAATAGTGCCGAACAAAACCGAGAAGTACAACTCTGAATCCTAACTTCTATGCCAAAGCGAATGTTATCGTCTACAGAAATTCGTAAAACCACGAGCATATAGAAATCCTATTCTGAGACAATAAATTTCTGGCCTTAATTGACCTTTACTGCTCATAGACGGAAAAGCGCGTGGTGATGTGGCGCAAGAGCGAGATACCTCGAGCTATTTTGGCACGCCCCGGTGTACCCGATGTGTCAACTATCATTTGCATGATAGCTGACTCTCTTAACTCTTTGCTTTTTGTGTCAAACTTATCAACTTTGCATCATCGATGCAGGTGTCTCTGTATATGGATTAGCACGGGCCTCGAACTGCGGCTTGAAACGGTTCTGCGGACTTGGCCGTCAGCCTTATCCCAGCCGTCGATCATGCAAGGGGTTGAGCTGGTGACAGCGGCCAAGAATTCCAAGTAGAAAAGACAAAAGCGGAAGACGTTCCGCGGAATCTGGCTTAGAAGTCCAGCCGAACCGCGAAGACGATCCTTAGTGCCATAGTGACATTAGAAAAGATTACAGGATGGAATCCATTCCCGCAATAATGAACCTAGCAGTTCCTAGGCTTTGTGTTGCTCAATAGCGCTAAATTGACAGAAATAATTAGAGCCATATCAAGTACTTACGTACTCGTCGTTTCAAAAACCTTAGGACCAGCGAATAGACAGAGACGGGGAAATACAACAAGGAAATAGGGATGCGATCAGGCGGTCTCGAGCGACGCTCAACCCGTGGTCGAGTAAAATCCTACTCAGCTTGTCAAGGATCGAACAAGATCTTCTTCCAGACAAGTAGGAACTTACTTACACTAACTACTGTATCTGCAATGCAGTACCCCGGGAGCTATTCCATTGACACAGCTATGCTCGGCGCAAATCGAGAAACGGATATATTTGCGGTTTCGAAGTTTCCGAGTGGTGCGTTCGACGGGTACAAAACAATGAAGGCTCAAAGTCGTGGCCAATATTAAGTCAAGTTATAGGACTCGGGAGTCGTAAGCCTGCGTAGGCATGATATTGGCGTAGATGGGACAAGCATCTAAAATTAAGTCATGGAAAAAGAAACCCATGTCTCACACTATGGTTAGTCTCGGAAAAATCTTCTAGTCCTCGTGACTACATGCAGCGCCACGAGAACGCTCGGAGATGCCTATGCGGGTACATGCTACCAGATAGGTAGCTCAATGAAGTTGTGACATGTATGGATGAAGGTGACAGAATGGCGCAAAAGGAAAGTTGTTGAACGCGTCCCTGATAAAGCCCCGACTACTTTTAATATAGGTTTAGTTTCATACGAGGCGCACCAACACCAAGCTAAGTGCTTCCTGTCTTCTTCTTCCACCTAACCAATTTCTTCATGTTCCACCTTTTCTCAAGAGCGCGTCCAATAAGAAGCCTCATGTCTGTAAGCACGACGTTACCAGCTCGAGCTAAGTGTTAACTAAAGTGCAATCAACCAACATGCACGATCAATCCTTCTTGGAAGATTATCGTCAATCATGGATGTCCCGACTGTAGAACTTGTCCTAGCACATTTCGGCTACCATATTACTAGAGCCATGTTGATCCTGTATTAATATCATCTAACCCTCCTCATGCTTGTTCTGAGTGAGCTCTTTGGCCTTCGGGAGCTCGAACATCCGTCTTCGGTTCACAAATTCCACCCGCAATATGAATCGACCCCACGTCCAAGATTCTAGTAAGCTTTCAAGCGAGCTGTCAGGCGGGGACCAGTCCGTTTACTTACGGGTGTGGCACTTGCTGTTGGAGCACCTGTCCTGTGGCGAAGGCCTGACAGGCCTAGACTGTGTTCCTTTTTCTTTCCTTCGAAACCGGAACACTATTAACCCCCCACAAAAGCAAAAACGAATACGATAAAACAGGGAAACTGCTCCTGGTGGCGACGATGATGAAGACTAGCAAGTGATTTTTCCTGGCCTTGGGGAACATATGACATATAAAAAGGACAGTAGCGCAGCATGATGAGAGGGGTGGCACTTAGGAAGGAGAGCAAGCGAGGAGCAAGCGAGGCCATAATAAGTTAGGCATCTCGGCAGATCTCGGCCCTGAATGTACTATAACGTAGACAGCCATGAACTGTTATCACCGCCGTCAACACTAAAAAATCTTTCTTATCCTATCAGACTCGGATATCGTGTGCAGGAATTTCTACTGGCAAAAAAACTGGCTTACTCGGACGCTTTAGCATTTATAGCGTATGACGCAACCCCAGGCGCTTGTAGCTTAACAGTCCGGATATGTACACAACAAGGGTAGAATGGGATATATGTGTAAATATCCTCGATGGAAGGGTTATCATCAATTGAAATTGAGGGCAATTACACCTAAAATCTGAGACGCGAACTAACTGTCGCCATCTGCAGCATGCAAGAGGAAGACTATGAGATGCTTCGCAACGAAGCCGATGCGCACCGGGCAGCATATGGATCCAAATGGCCAGTTTCGCAGCGAGTATGCAGAACTTCATAGAAACGAAGCAGTCGCGACTCCAGCGCCAAAGGAGGAGGAAGTACCACAGCTGTCACGCCAGACCTCATCTGCCAGCTCTGCCAGCTCAGTAAACTCAGTAAACTCAACTTCAACACGCCTCGAAGAAATGGGCACTGCCTAATCTACCTCCACACGTGGCCCAGCCTCAACTGGAAACTTCCTTTATCGTCATCCCACTAAGCAAAGCCCTGAAGCCATCCGGCGCATTGAGACACACCGCAGCCGGCGTGCCACCACTGTTGGAGCCACAATATCACGCCGCCGCATAGAGAAGCTACTGCCGAGTCTAGGCGCTGGGAAGCCATTTCCGCCACCATTGCCAGATCGAGAAAAATATGTGGTCGAGTTCGATGGCGTAGATGATCTACTGCACCCACAGAACTGGACCATGCGGAAGAAGCTGGGTATTACTACTGTATTGGCGTTTGACTCTCTCACTGCAACAATGGGATCAAGTATCTTTTCTGCTGCGATCAATCCCGTTTCCCATCAGTTCGGCGTCGTTGAAGAAGTTGGCACGCTGGGAACTAGTCTGTTTGTTTTTGGATACGCCTTTGGACCGTTGGTAGGTTTACATTGTGTGTCATAACTAACAGGTGTATAGATCTAGGCACCTTGGTCCGAATTATATGGTTGCAAACCTCCTATTCTTATCGCTGCGTTTGGATTCTCTATCTTCAGCATTGCCGTCGCTGTGGCCAAAGACCTCCAAACAATCCTTATTTGCCGCTTCTTCGCCAGCCTCTTCGGATCTAGCCCACTCACCATCGTCGCCGCTGTCTTCGCTGATATGTTTAACAACAGAATTCGTGGCCTTGCGGTTGCTGTTTACTCTGCGACAGTCTTCGTAGGCCCTTTACTCGCTCCTTTCATTGGCGGCTTCATCGTCGACAGCCATCTAGGTTGGCGGTGGACTGAGTGCATTAGCGGCATCATGGGTTTTGCTACTTGTGTACCACTACTACTGTTTATGGAAGAGACTTATCCCCCTGTCGTCCTCATTAACAAGGCATCTGAACTTCGACGACGAACGAAAAACTGGGGCATCCATGCCAAGCAGGGAGAAATCGAAGTCGACTTTAAAGGGTTGATTGTGCAAAACGTCGGCCGTCCAATGCGCGTATTGTTCGCTGAACCAATCGTTCTTCTTGTCACTATTTACATGAGCTTTCTTTGTAAGATTTCAATCTATCTCCATTACTGGAGCGTTGCAGCTGACATTCCCCTAGATGGTCTTCTTTACCTCTTTCTCACAGCCTACGCTCTCGCCTTCCAGGGCTTATATCACTTGAGCCCCGGTGTCTCCGGCCTCGCATATTTTGGCATGGTCGTTGGCGAAATCATTGCCTTCGTCGCCATCGTCCTAAGCAACCCTCGATACACCAAAAAGCTTTCAGCAAATAATAACATACCCATTCCTGAATGGCGCCTTCCTATTAGCATGGTTGGAGGTGTTCTTTTCGTTGCTGCCCTTTTTTTTGGTTCGGCTGGACTGGATACACAGGCCACGTCCACTGGATCGCGCCTGTTCTCTCAGGCCTCTTCACTGGCTTTGGTACTTTCTCTATCTTCCTGAGTCTAATGAACTACCTCGCGGATGCATATCTCATGTTTTCCGCATCCACCATTGCCGCAAACACTCTTATGCGCTCCGTCTTCGGGGGCGTCTTCCCACTTTTCGCAACGTACATGTTCAAGGGCATGGGCATACAATGGGCATCTACACTTTTGGGATGTGTGGCGTTGCTGCTTGTTCCCATGCCAGTTGTGTTTTATATCTATGGAAAGAGGCTTAGGGCCAAGAGTAAGTTTGCACCAGCGCCAGATATTGAGCAGGATAAGAGGAGGGACGAGGAGGGAAGGGGGGAGGGGGAGGGGGGGGGCGGAGAGTTCGAGTACTGTGGAGGAGGAAGATGATGTGAATCAAGAAAAGAAGGAGTGAAGAACCATAATGTATCTCACTTGTACTTCTAGGCTATACCCCAAACTATACATACACAGAATGTAAACTTGTAACTTCTAATCTCACCTCAAGGCAACACATACCCTCCGTCAATCAACACATCACTCCCCGTCATATAGCTACTCGCATCGCTCGCCAAGTACAAAAACAAACCCTTAATCTCCTTAACATCACCCTGCCTCCCCAACGGAATCATCCTCAACCCCTCCGTCATAACCAACGGCCCAGCCCCCATCTTCGTATCAAAAAACCCCGGACTAACAATATTCACCCTCGCAAACTCCCTCCACTCCCTCGCCAACGACTTCCCCAAATGCGACACAAACGCCTTGCCCGCATTGTATATCGGCTGATCAACCGGCACATTGACAATGTGCGCCGAAATCGACGACGTGAGAATTAAATTGCCAAAGCCTTGCTTCTTGAATACTTCGCCCGCGTACTTGGAACAGTGGACTGGACCGTCTACGTTCGTCTTCATCAGCGCTGAGTAGCTTTCGAGTGTTTGTTCGAGTAAGGGCTTGGAATCGCCTGTTCCTGCGTTCGCAACGAAAACATCTATGCGGCCGAAGTCTGCGAGGACGGATGCTATGCCTGATTGTACGGCGCGCGCATCCGTGATGTCGATGCTGTATGCTTTGGTTTTGACGGAGTGTGTGGTTGAGAGCGTGGTGGCGCGTTCGAGGGCTTGGGGGTTGGAATTGTACCAGAGGGCGACGTGGCCGCCTGCTTCGGCGATGGCGTCTGCTACGGCGCCGCCGATGCCTTCTGCTGCGCCGGTTACGATTGTGACTTTATCTTTCATGCTGAATTGGGCGAGGACGTTGGTTGGGGTGTTGGGGACAGGCTTGGGGAAGCCGGGGCGTGACGTTTGGCATTCTTCGATTGACATTGACATTTTGGCGGTTTGGGGGGGTGAGGTTGGTTTGTGGATGGAGGTGCTATGTTGTGTTGGGTTGGTCGAATAGGTGATTGAAAGGGTTGGTGGTGGGTCTGTTGGATTGGTTTTCAACGCACAATTGGCAGTGAGAAAGATGATGGATCGCGGTCTTTTCTTTGGCAAGAAGTCTTTTCCTTTTGTTTTGAGAAGATATTTACAGCTCGGGTCCTTGTACCCCACGTGATGTCACGGATGGAGTATTGCGGGGACATGGACGACTGTCGCCCGATCTCCTCTGCTGCTGATTGGTGGAAAAACCGGGTTGCCTGTTAGGGACGTTGAGCAGTCGGGATACCTTACGTTGGGTATAACAGATGATGCCAAAACAGCCTTGTAGTGTTATTTTTAAGGCTGTCTACTTATGCGAGCTCGACAGCTTGTCAAGAACCCCTAGGCTCCAATGGGTATCAATGCACCGGTCTGTTGAACGAAGCTGTAACCGTCACCATTCATCGATATGATAATGTCCAGGCTCTGAATGAAAATCCTGCAAAGTCTCACCAATGCATTGTTTGATGCTGCGTCGACTCCGGTGAAGAAAAATATGACAATCCCCTTAATAGGAATTGTGGGCGCAGCAGCCATGATAGATAGCACTGCTCACCAGTACTAGCATGGGTCGACTGGATGCTTCAATTCCTGGTCAACATCTCGAAACCTTACGCGGAAGTTTTTGGGTGAGTTGGTACGACCTTCTTGTGGGGTGAGTGTGTGGCTTTATTGGATTGCATCAAGCGTCCTGTGCACGTTAATATCTCCTGATGAACAGCCAACAGCCCAAACGTAAGGGCACAGGTGACACTTGGCACCGGCCCAAGCTGAAAACCACGCTTTATCTTGGATACAAATATCGTGGTCGTGGAATTTCTACGCTGCCAAGTGTATTCTTCGATACACCGCGCTCTGCCGAACGCTAACAAATCCTCCGCACGCTGTCAATGCGCACGCACCAATGATATTGTGTAACGGTATAAGTGCCTAGGTATTGTACTCGTTGTAGAGCGCCAGTAAGTCTAGTCAGCTGGTCATGGACGGGCTGGCAAACCTACATGTCTACATCCAGATGTGCATCAAACAGCGTCTAGATCAGTTATCAGGATGTTCTACTGGAGACAAGAGATCGTGGATAAGCACGCTAAGAAATAGGACCCGACTCTGAATGCAGATGCATGAAAGCGATGTGGAATTTGCGACAAGTTGTGTGGTGATCCGGTTCTGGACTTTTTGGCGTTAAAGTGGCTGGCTGAGGGGCTTCTAGCGTCACGGACTGGCCGTGTAGCTGTGGGTCCGACGCAACGCCTCACGCCTCGTCAACGCCTCGCTCGCCTAGTGATGGTGCAAAGTAGTAAAATTAGTCGAAAAAGCAGGCTCGTCAGGTGCCTTTGTTGTCATGGTCTGTTCTGGTCTGTTCTCAGCTAAAATGGACTCGCTCAAAGAAGTTGGGCTACATAGGTACCTATTAGCTGGTCGCCTGCTTCTCGCTTTCGGTGGCAGGCCGCCATTTTTTCTGGCAAGCACCTGCACTTTGTGATCAACAAAATGGCCCAACCTCAAGGTATTGAGAAGACCCCTTACCAGGCTATTCAGCAAGTTGATCGAGATGGCTTACCGATAGTCGACCAGGATGGGACCCCAATACCTCCATCACCGATTCATAAGAATAGATCAAACTGGGAGAAGTTGGGCACATACAACCTTTGGGTGCTGGTCATTGGCACATTCTTTATATTCTTATCCATCGCCGTTCTTGCCTTCTTGTGGATTCTGTCAATCCAAAGCAAAACTAGTGGGAACCTACCAACACTCTGGAACGACATCGTCGGAAAGAACTGGACTTCCCGTGTTGTTACTCTAGCTACACTGGTGATACGTGTGGCACTCGCTGCCCAGTTATGTGTCTTCGCTGCAATCATGGCTGCACTGGTCCTCGAAAGGGTCGGCGCGTCTGCTGAGGATCTTCCACTGTTGTCAATGATTCGATGTGCTAATACTGGTCCCAAGCACTCATCTGGAATGTTCTTCATACTGTCTCAAAGGGTACGCAGCTCGGATATTCATGTATCATCGTCGTCACCATAATCAATGCGATGGCTTTGCAATTCATGTCCACAATGCTCTTCGCCGATTTCAATGACGGCTTAGTCGTGAGTCTGAATCAAAAGATGGACATCCCGTGGGGTATCGCACAGTCTCGAGAAGACACAACAGAGTCTCAGGGGTGCGACTACTGGAGAAGTAGTCAATCATCATACCCAACGTTTGCTGAGTACAAGGAAAACGCTTCTCATGGCGTAAATTTTGTCGACACAGGAAAGACTTATCGAGGCCTTCTTCCATTTGTCAACCAGACCGATCGGGCCAACATTCTGCAGTACTCAGGTCCTATGACCATCGTGGACGAAAGAGTTGTCTGCGTGAAACCAACACTATCAAACGCCCAATTTGTCATGCCTGACACGGACAACTATCTAAGCGCAAACTTAACTTTCAACAATACACACCCTGATATCATTCAAATTGGCAGCCAGTCGGCTATCAATTGTACAATGCCATGGGGTATCGAGAATCACCTTAACTACTGGCACGCCTCGATTTGCCGTCTCGACCTTGGAATTGCGACATTTGGTGGTAGCATTTTGCCCGATTCCGACCCACGACGGCACAACGAGACCAACGTTTGGCTTTTTTTCAATGTCACAACTCGGCCCGGATATAACTGGACAGATGGTATGGCAGACCCACTTGCCACTGTCAAAATTCCACTTCGCCCAGTGGACTCCCCTGACGGACCCTGGGCAAGGCTTGGAAGCCCTCCAAATATGACGGTGGATGTCAGTCTCTGCATTCTCAATACTGTAACAGACGTCTACCAGGCAGATGCAGTGTCTACCAGAGAGACAATTACAGCAGATACTATGCTTATCTGGGACCCGAAAAAACATCGACTGCCAACTCTTGCAGAGCGAGCTCTTCTTGACGCTGTGGGGCCCAAAGAACTAGAAGAATTGACACACGCTGGATTTGAAGGTTTCACGCACCAGAACAGAGGAGTTATGACATTGCTACGGCCTGACGATTGGAATTCAATGCGAGTCGAGAATAAGTACAACGCTAAATATAAAAGAGTCATTCATGGGGCAATGAACAAAATGAAACCTTGGTACTACACCGGCCCAACAAACGATTCCCTTGTCATTACTCCCGTAGCTGGTACATATGATGCAATCCACAGGAACCACATGTGGTTAATGCAGGACATTCTCAATCATACCAACAACCCAGCATTAGCCTTACAGGCAGTTAGCCACATTATCATGCAAACAGCATACTACGATTTCTTCACCAACTACGACTTGATGCACACGGCGACATACGCGATGACACAAGTACGATATATACCCCAGCAGTTCAAACACATCCTAGTTATCGCGGCTCTCATGGTGTTGCACTTCGTTCTACTCGCCATCGCACTCTTCCTCTTTGTCACCAAAACGGAGATGTCGCTACTCGGCAACGCATGGCAAGCTGTCGCACAGGTCAACTCAAGTGATACTGCTACCGCACTTCACCACGGAACATATGCTACGGATGAAGAGGTGTTGGAGCATGTTCGGAAAACGGGGTCTGAGACTAGAGTTATTATCAGACGGTCAAATCAGAATGGGCAATCAGAGACAGTGTCTATAAAGTCCGGCCATTGAGATTTCTTCTTTTGTATAAATTTGCGGTATCTATTCTGCATGTTCTAGTTAATTTTTCGCGCAGTTGCAACTATTATTTCAAATTTGTTCGTAGTATTGCGCATCGTCCCTTTTTTTTCGTTTTGCAAAGTTTGTAGACTTTGTCACTCTTTTTTTGAGATCGTCTTCAGTACGCGTTGGCCATTTTTGTCTATTAACTCACTATCTTCGGTCAGACGTAAGGGGCATCAGGATAATTTCCGAGAATACCCAAGACATGTCTGCATGCGTGTTGTGGTACGTAAACCACTGCATATATCCCTCATATGCAATTTGTAAAGTCTATAGAGCGGGTTGGATCTGTATTTGGATTTTCAATGGTTTCTTCTATGCAAGGGGCAGTGTTTGCTAGGGATCTACTCAACATTAGGGAAGAGTTGAACTGTGCCATTGACCCATCCCCAAGTGTCTCGCGACACATTTGGTCAAAGTCAAGAAAAGTGTGAGATGAGCTATATTCATACATAGAAACCACTAGCACCCTCACCAATATAGAAATATCCAAAATTATCAAATTGCTACTCTTCCCACATGAACGAACCGCGGATGCATGGTGGCGAGCTTTGTTGAAAGAGAAACCCAGTAAGACCGCTTGTTTGCGATACCATTCGCTAGCCTCAAGCCTCTGCCTACCCTGGTTGCAAAAACCGGTGAATTGATCATACTCAGCAGAGAAAGAGTTGAATTGGGGTTGGAGGGTCTGTCCTTACCGCAAACCTAGCCTACAGGGTATTTCCAGTGTCATCATAGCATGATTTTCAGCGTCTCCATTCACAAATGTGTAACTTTACTACACCTCAAAGCTAGAAAATTTCAAGCATCAAATACCTACATCCATACAAGATACACTCATTAACCTCACTGAGTGTTGACATTAAATTGCAAAACCGTATCCCTTGTGAAACAGGGGGTGGGTGCCTGTCCTCGTATCTCCCTATAATACAAGTGGTATTTGTTTGCGAAAAGAATATTGCAGTGCGCATCGCGAGCATTTTCGTCCT
This sequence comes from Phaeosphaeriaceae sp. PMI808, assembly GCA_021365335.1. NCBI lineage: Eukaryota > Fungi > Ascomycota > Dothideomycetes > Pleosporales > Phaeosphaeriaceae > Phaeosphaeriaceae sp. PMI808. The sequence continues at coordinate 111,430 of JAJTIZ010000064.1, forward strand.
AGCATGAAACAACGCGGGGACACATCCGCCGTACAAGCCACGGGGTAACGAGGCGCCCTGGTTGCTTCATGTTGGAACCCAGCTTAGAGGTGCCAAGGCTATGCAGTCCATTCGGCGAATCTTTTGAAACGGAATTTCTCGATACATCATTGCAGTATTCAAAAATGCCATGTAGCTCGTAGGACTAAACTCTCCGCACAAGCGAACGCCTCGGCTTATTCCTCCGGTCATCGTGCCCCAGATGGTAGCGTCTGACACATGCTTAATCCTAGTACCCGACTGATCCGTTTGTGGCACCATTTTGAACAAATGTTAGATGACCTCGAGATGATGGTGTTGTCGCGGTGCAGCAGGCTTGGAATGGAGTTGCTGGAGTCACCTCCAGCGGCACGCCAGCCACTAGCAATTGATATAGGAATCAAAGGGTGTATTTACTGTGAATATTGCAAACGTTGTCAAGTTGCTGTTAGAATTGTTTCAACGTCCGCACAGGCCAAGCAGGGTGGTGCGCAGCCCCGGCGCGAATTTCTAGTCACAACGTTGTTCGGCCCCCCGGATAAAAGTAGCAGTCATCTCGCATTAGTTAAACCTTAGCATCATGGTTCATCGGAAAATTGAAGCCGGTGTCTAAGGTTTTTTGTAAAGCATGGAGTGAATGCGAGGAGATAGAGCAAGTCGATGAATCCCGACCTCGCCGATCGTAAGCTTGAATCGGAGAAAAACCCATACCACGTTCGCCTACTGCCGAACTCAGTTTAGACTCTTGATGCAGTAACGGCCTTCCCGTCTCACTGCATATATAATTCAAATGCTATACCGCTCTGCGTACCTGGTCATGAACTATTACCACACAAGGAATAACGAGATCCCGATGCATGAGCATTCTGTGGCATCATGACCTGAGGTCGATAGCATGGATGATGCAATGAAGCTTGCTGACGATAGTCTGACACATCACTAATCACCTCTTCGATATGGAAATATAGACCGAACTCCTAGTCGATCGGCCAGAATTGGTCGGATAAGGCACTGTCAGACGTAAGATAACATAGCCAGTGACTGCATTACAGAATGGGCAGAATAAAGAATGACCTTCTTCAACGTTGCAATTATGATGCATCCTCTGATGTGTGCGTGCTAGTTCAATATTGCTGTTCTTCACTCGCTTCATATTGAGACAAGCCCCAAACTTTTGCATACCTAGTATCGAGCGATAAAAACAGTTCTGCGGCCGCGACTATAGCCCTTCTACGTTGGTAATGCTGACTGAATATGGGACAGGATGTACGCGGACGTCTAGCTGGGCGCAATTTGTCACCCGCGATCATCTCCATGCTTCCGCTCACACATGACAAAGCGCACAGTTCCCATGTCCTTCTACGGGATGGAAATGGCCGGATGCAGGCCATTGTCTCGGGCTTTTTCACGGGCAATCGCAAAGTATTGGGACGCCTCCGACGACGAATCGAAGATTGGACTTTCACTCGGTCTCTCAATTCTGCGACTCTGTATGAGTACCACTCAGTCGGATGTGACCAACTTGCCCAGGTTTCAAGCCCGAATGACATTTGTTGCCAAGTGAGCGGAGTTGCTGCCGACGAGTCAGATGTTGATACTTGGATCATGTACGTGCACATCTCGCATATCTCAGCCCGCCTTTGATCAGGATACACTAACCATCAATTGGAATTGCTTGAGGGCACGGAATATTTGAACTATGCGATCGCTTTCAGATACAATGATTATTTGGAGTGCATGCAAAGCCTAACGAGAGGTCGAGGATGTGTTGGTAGATGAATAGCGGTGAGTAGTATCAAGTTTTGTCTCGAAAACAGTCTCTGCCATTGAGCAGCAACGTGACAAAAGAGTAACGTCGAGACCTACCAATTGCAGCATATGGGACCGACTTCGGAGATATTCAAAAGAAAGATGTTAGTAGGGGACGACCGGAAGGAATGCCTGGGCGCTCCACATGTTCGCGAGGCTTATATGAGGACATGCCGCTTTGGGATTCCGACCGTTCCAAATTGGTGTCAATTACTCGTCCGCTCTCAAAAGAGTTGACTGAACGTCGCAGAATCCAAGGCCAGCGTGTTGGTCTATTCGGCCCTTGGGTACGTACGCACTATCAATCCGAGAAGGAATCGCACAAGGCGGAGTCGTTTGAATGCTTAGGATACGCGACACAAGCTAGTCAAGAGCTAGAACTTTCCAACCATCTGGTATTCAAGCACGTTATAAACTCAATAATTCTATTAATCGTTTTGGGGAGAGGGGACGAGGTCACAGAGAATTGGGTAACTTAGTCGACTGTCAAGTGTACCTGCATACTGTCAACAGCAAAAAGGTTTGCTTGTGAAAGCTTTCGCCGTTTCAAAAAGGAAAATTCTCGTTTTTCGATGCGCCCCAGGGAAAAAAGTGACCAATGTGATCCTTTGGCGCACCTTTCCGCAACGCGGACTTTATGGGGTGAAACAGGGCACCACCGCAGTACTGCCGTGATGGTTAGCCTCCCCTCATTACGGCTTCGTTCAACGTTTTACCTTGGCGCAAGCACGATTTATCGCACATTTGCGAGTTAGCCTTTGCGTATGGTGTTCGGCTGGACAATTTAGGTGTTTTGTGGTAGGGTAGGGCCGAGAAAACGATTGACGCTCACTCCAGGCTCGGTCCCTGCTCGAATGGGCCGCAATATCTCCAGCAGCGACTACAAGACCAAGATTTCGTCTCCACCTTTCACCTGGACATAGGGTGTTCAAGCACTTGCTCGTTCCCACTCTTTCTTGTGCTTAATTATACGTCTTGGGCCCGTTGCTTTTATTACTCAGCGTTAGTTTCTTTATTGTCTTGTTAATAATTCCTATGGCTGGGCCATTGCAAGATCCCTATCCGGAGGTGGAGCTGGCTCCCCCGCCACGTGCGCTTCCGCTGGTCGAACCACGACTGATTTCCGCTCCACCATGTCCCATAGAGCCAATGCCATTGTCTCCTTTATCGTGTTATACTCAACTGGATGTCAAAAGCGTGTCGAAAACCCCAATTCAAGCGAAGCGTGAATCGTACAACCTCTCAGGAAGCACCTATCTCATCACCAACACCGGACGAACACTCAAATTGCCCGTACCTTCAAACAGCAAAGATGATCCACTCAACTGGAGCATGTGGAAAACTGCTGGTGCTATGTTCTCGGTGGCCCTGTTTTCGATTGTCTGCTTGACCGCAGCACAAGCCGCAAGTGTCTTTCTAGAAGGTATTCACCAAGAATTTCAGCGCGAGGTATGCGACAAGCTTTCATCCTGTGATAATTTTAGCTAATTATGGAACGTAGAATATTGACCCATGGCTGCTCAAGGCAATCGTTACTACCCCAACTCTCACGATGGGCATAGGATGTGTACTTTGGATCCCTTTATCTATCGGCCTCGGGCGGAGACCTACTCTCTTGATCGCTACTTTAGTTCTAATAGTTTCTCTGATTGGCGCATCTCAGGCCCATACATTCCCTCAATTACACGCAGCTGTCTCCTTCATCGGCTTAGCTGAAGGACTATCTCTTTCACTCGTAAGTGTATTCGCATTACCTATGGACAAAGTAAAAGTAGGACTAACATTTTGCAAGGCTTACCTCATGGTAATTGATATGACTTTCATCAATCAAAGAGCAGTTGGCGTGGCCTTAATGTGGTCTATTGCCGGATGTTTGGGCACATCGGGTGTTTCATTGGTTCCTGTTATAACAAATGAAGGGGGTAGATGGCGCTGCTTCTACTTTTACTGGATCATACCTGCATCTATCTCCTTAATAGTATCGTTTTTCCTGTTTCCGGAGACTTACTTCAAGCGACCAACAGTAGCATTCGACGGGATGATCGTATTGCAAAGCGCCACCGAGAAGCTCACAGTCTATCAAGACGCAGAAACGAATTCAGACATATATCGAGATCTACCAGATCACCCTGTTCGAGATGGATTCGCCGGCTTTCGCGATCGCATGGGCCTCTCACGTTCACCATTCGCATCTTGGGTATCAATGGGTCGTTGCTATCTACAAATGGGCTACTGTGTGGTGAATCCACTCATCTTTTGGGTCTTCATCGTCTCCGCGGTAACCACGGCCATCCAGACTTTCATCGGCTCAACGTTCGCTCGACTGCTCATGGCACCACCATACAACTTCTCGCAAAAGCTCGTTGGCACCGTCAGCATCGCAACTGGCGTTGGCTCTTTGTGTGCGTTCCCAACATGGTTCTATCTCCTGTGCCCAATCATCACTAGGCTATCAAAGCGGAATCGCGGCGTATTGGAAGCAGAACATTATCTCATTGGCTACATTTTCCCTGCCATTACCGGTGCTCTGAGCTCCCTCTTCTACGGCATGGCTGTAGAGAATCAGTGGTCTGCCGCGGTTTTCTACTTAGCCTACGGCCTCAGTGGGTTCTCCTTCGTCACGCTGATGATCGCAAATACTTTGTGGCTCACAGAAGCTTTCCCACGCTGGGCCGCACCGTCAGTAGCTGTCGTCGTTGGAGGCACCAATCTAATTGGCTTTTGGCTGACCTTTGCCCTCCAACCATGGATCAAAGCGCACGGTCACCAACTGGTCGGTATCGAACTCATGGTTTTGCAACTTGTTAGCGGCTTTGTGGCGTTGCCGGTTGCTTTTTGGGGGAAGGATGCACGGCAGGCGATTCAAGGGCGGTGGGCAGATGATCGAAGTGGTGCGCTGAGACCGCTCTGACAACCTAGTCCACTCGTTCTATTTAAATTTGGGGTATATTCCGACAGCAATAATAAATCCTCTGTGACTAATCTAATTAGTTGCCTACAATATGCATTATGTAATCTGCCTCCTGCGTGTTGACCTACCTTCAATTCAAGATGGAAAATTCTTTCCACAGGATTCCAGTGATGATGTCCTATACATGGGTAAAGGTATTCTTTGCGAGGTGTACTAGGCTCAAATAGGATACTCGAGTTGCATCTGATCCGAATGCGATCGAAGGGTACTTGATCTAGATTTTGTTTTTCCCTGCTCTCGCATCACGAAACTGAGTTCCCTCGTGTTGAAAGTGCCTGAAAAATACATCGAACGATTATTGCATTTATTGTATAAGCCCGAAGTTTGATCTTCACAGGGGCGTTAGGAACGAGCCACCTCGCCTGTGCAGGTAGCGAACAGGAAGAGAGAAATTGCCCCGAGGATTGCATGCTAGTGCGATCCTTGAGGAACATCACACGATATACCGTGTCTCTGTCTCGGACATGATGCAGGATTGGTCCAATATCACAATTGTGAGGCAGTAAGTTCTCGCGAGAGGACGGTCCCTTCTCAGCCTTAGGTTTAGGTTACACAAAGCCTCCATCTTGCCCGGTATCGCTGTGTTGTTTGGTCGTTCACACTGAAGGGCCGATCTCAGGAACCATCAGGAAATTAGATATTGACAAAATGACTACGTGCAGTTGTCTCAGCCACACCCCAACAACCCACCAAAAATGAGAAAAACCACACCCTGACATCTTAACAACGGCTTAATAATAAATTCTATAATTCTAGATTTAGCCTCTCATGCCTACTCTAAGCCTTACGTTAGAATCAAAATATGATCTATTAAGTCGTTTTAGAGGTGTCGCAATGTAGCTTAAGATTAAGGGCCAAACCCCGATATCCTAATAACGGCCAGGCTTATTACGCTAAGACCTTAATAAGAGTCTTAGAGTAGGTATAAAAGGCTAATAATGGAATTTTAGAATTTATTATTAAGCCGTTGTTAAGATGTCAAGGTGTGGTTTTTCTCGTTTTTGGTGGGTTTTTGGGGTGGCCAGCACGCTTCAACAATTATCAAGCTGACAACCCGGATGGTAGGTGTGAGCAGTGATTGACGTTTAGGCCAAAGAATAAATTTTATGATTAAGGCTAGGGTGAAAGTTAACCAATCCTTATATAATGAAGCTCTACCTAGATATCCTGGGCGTATAGTATTGATGAGTAGATGAGGTAGGTCACAGAGATTAGGAATGGCCCGCACAAACCTGATCTGAGGGTGAAACATAACGCTTACAAAATTCACACTAGTTCTTACCACCATGGTAAGATTTCACGATTTTGATTCTCTTCCTATTGTCAATTAGGTTATTCAGACTCTACAAACACGTCTCAGAACAAAATGTCATGTGACCATCAATGCCACGCGGCTTTTTCGTTTCAGACGAAATTGGTTGACCCCGCGAACCTGTCTCGGTGGCCGGCTTTTTGGTCGAAACGCTAATTTTTCTGACCCTGGTTGTTTCTCGACCCATGAACGTGTCTTTCGTAAATCTCACTATTCTTGCTAAAAGAAACGTTTTAAAAAGGGCAATTACTTCAAATGGTACTTTTCCGATGTACTGATGGACGCGCGGTCGTTGTTGAGGGGCGGTGGTATTTTTCTGAGGATACCTAAGGCTGAGTACGTACGCGTTGTGGCTAGGTAGGCATGCATGAACGTTTTACTGGGTATTGTTGTCTTGGCACCGCTGTACGAGGTGTTCCTAATGCTCATATCCAATCAATACTATAGCCAATTTTTCTAATCCACGGGAAGTAGTTCAGTTTTCGTCTGTTTACAAATCCATCCCAAGTTTATACCGATTGGGAATGAGATCGGATGCCTAGATCTCCGGCCATAAAATAAGCACCATGTGTGCGACGACATAAACAAGTTTTTTGAAGCTGTAGATGCAACAATGCTTGAGGGTTCGAAAGAGTCAACGTCACCTTGAATCTTCACGACGTCACTTGTTGCTCCGGACTACATGGTTGTTAGGTAGGGTAAAAGCTCCTTGTTTTCTGGGAGTTCGCTCATTGTTGACTTCACTAGGCATGAGATATTCATTGCTGACGTCTTACTGATTTTTCTCATCTATCAAGCACCCTTGCCATGCCACGAACGATATCTTACGACATGATGAATATAAGAAATTAATGCATTTTACCATCTAACCTGGAGGGCGTTGTGATCTTCTAAACCTTCATGTAACGCATTGGGTCGCTTCTTGCTGGGTACACTCAAACGCAGACTCGTCATCGTCAGTGCTAGGCATGCCTCCCGGAACGAGAAATACTCTCTGCCTTTTCATTACTGAGGGTCTCTATCTGTTCTCCTCAGTTAAAGGCCGTATCTCCGTAAATTATCCTTATCATCTTGGTAGTATCCATCTGACCGCACCTGGACACTTCTCGGCCATTTACAAGGTCAAAATCGGGCCGGCCCCACCATTGTATTGCAAAACATGTTTTCAAATAGAATGGGGGCTTTTGCAGTTTACAAGTGGACATCCTCGTATCTAAATGAGCGAACCTCCTCCAGTTGTATTTGGTGACCACGTGACCACTAACCATCTGCACAATCTTCCGACACAAATTTTGATATCATTGTCATTGCAGTTCATTTTTCCAAGAATGGGTACTAAAAGGCTGATACGTCGTTGTAATTGAGCCAAAATTAAAATAGAAGGGAAAAGAGAAGTGATAATTTGTCTGCTTGCGGTAACCTCAGTTCAAATCTTGGGTTTAAACTTAACTTAACATTGTCGGTAAAGGTTATACAATTACTATTCAATGTTAGAGAGTCTTTTCTCTGTCTTTCGCACAAACCTGATACTATAAGTAGCCTTTATTTCAATATTGGTACGAGCAAAAGCATAGGATGTAATAGACAGATTGTTAAAAATTTAAAAAAAAAATTATAGGGTTTCAAAGTAATAGTACTAAAAAGTAATGCACCTACACGACCTCATCAAAATTCCAAAAGCCCCCTCGCAAAGAATGTGTAGCCTTGAACTTTACAATCAATACAGTTCGATGAGTTAGGGCCAAGCTTGATATTTTTTTTTGTCAGAGCGATACCTTTGGCTGTAAATAAAAAGCCATCTTAGAACCACGACCTATCGCTCAAAGCAGACTACAACTCATCGCGTGAATCTTGACAGAGTCACAACAGCCTCTCAGCCCCTCGATGCTATCAACAATCAACGCAACCTCTCTCCACCGAACAAGCGAATACATTAACCCCTCCCCAAAAAAAACACCCCCAAAAAAAACACCCCCAAAAAAACCAAAAAAACTCTCCCAAAACCCAACCAAATCTATTCAAAATCTATCACACACACGCTCTAAGCAAAAGCATATATATAATCTCGCACCGCTCTACACCCTCCTCTCAAGCACAACCTTCAACGCCTTGGGCTCAACCGTAACCGCCTTACCACCCCCATCCACCCCAAACTCAAACTCATCAAGCCCGTAAACCCCATACGTAGGCCGATCCAACGCAAACCACGACGGACACGCCGAAAACGGCCCCACATCCTCCGCAGCCAGATAGCTCGATCGCCACGAGTGCTTCCGCCCATCTGCGCTCTTGACATTTGTAGGATAGAGCTGGAAACTCTGGGGCGAAGGCATGACGCTGTGAATTATATCCGTGCCGTTCGAGATCCATACCGCGATTGTGAGGCCCGGGACACCGGGTTGACTGGTCAGTATAAGCGAGGAGTTGAGGTTGCCGGACGCGCGATATGTTCCTGCGTAGGCTGCGTGTGCTTGGGTGCGGGCGGCTTCTTCGAGGGCGGGGAGGAGGTGGTCGACGATTATGCCGGAGATGCCGGTTGGGACGCGGCCTCTGCGGCTACCTGTTAGGACGACGAAGCCGACGTCGTAGTCGGGGAGGAGGACGAGATTCGCGCCGTAGCCGCCGACGTTGCCGCCTTTGGTGTAGAGGTCGGTCACGCGGTTGTGCTCTGCTGGGCCGAGGGTTGCGCGGAAAATCTCCCAGGGGCGGCCTGTGGCGCCGATGAGGGAGGAGGTGTGCGAGGTGGGTTTGAACCATGCTCGTGTTGTGGCGCCGGGGAGGAGTTTGGAGGAGAGGATGGAGCGCCCGATGATGGATAGGTCATTTGCGGAAGAGTAAAGTCCGCCCATGCCTATGCCTGGTCCATCTAGGAGGAGACTCCAACCAGAAGTTTCTTTATCTCCGACGATGACGCCGATACTGGAGTCTTTTGGCGCGGCAGACGTTGTCGATTTTAGAGCTAGTGGATCACCCAGTAATTTCTTCATACTGTCGTTATATGAAAGTCCAGTCGCAGTCTCTAAAATGAGCCCCAGTGTTGCAAAACCCGCATTGCTGTATCCAGGCGTCGTGTTGGGCAGAAATACTTGTCGGCGACTCGCCAGATGTGAGAGGAAAACCTCCCGAGTACAACCACTTTGGCCATACACGCAAGGCGATGTCTCGTTGGGACTGAGAATTGGGAAAGCGCCGGGAAATATGTCGGCTGGGCCGGGGCCTGGAAAAGTGTAGGCTACAATATCATATCAGAAAAGGGTATGATCTCAAGACTAAGAGGAAACTTACCATCTGCCGCAATGCCAGCCAAGTACCCTGCTAATGCACCCACTGTGATATCGTCCCATTGTCCCTTACCAGCCAATTCTGGTAAGTATTTCGTTACTCGGTGCTCGAAAATGCTGTCCCCTACTTGCAACAGCAGCAAATACACGGTAATTAGTTTCGTCGTACTCGCAATGCGGTACACCGAGTCACCATCTACCGTCCGATTTCCCAAAATCTCCGTACCCCGATGGTGCATATCGAGCAACGGTTCATCGTTCTTTGTGGAGAAGATCTGGACAGAGTACGTGTCGTTGGAGCTGATGGGGCCATGCGTACTGTTGCCCGAAGAAAGTGCCTCTTGGATGGACGATTGGAGCTTTTGGATGCTTGATGTGAATTCTGAGTTTGTTGAGAGAGAAGTTGGTGGGGGAAATACAGGGCCAAGAAAAGGGCAGTAGGTTGCTGCAAGTACCAATGGCGTTTGCAGAGACGCTATAACCAAGGGAATAGAGCGCATCGTGACTGAAATCCAATTGGGCAATTACAATGTGTAGTAGATAAGCAAATGAAGGGCTGTTTTCCGGCTTGACGACTTCATTTTATATGTTTGGTAACTAGGCGTTCATCTTATATGCCATAGATCACCTTCCCTTGGTGGCTACGCGGCCAAGAAATATACGAGCTCGGTTTTGTAGTTGACCTTCTGAAATAGCCAAAAGGAAGAGTGGTGATTGGCGAGTTCGTACATGGGTGAGCACTAACATGGGGCTTGACAAAAAAAGGCCCCACAATGACTTGGCCACGGTGCGTACCATGTTTAGAGACATTTGCTGCGAATAATGATATGCCAGGGGTTGTAGCTATGCTGACTAGCCCTCTTGAACGATAGTTCAAGATAAATAAGGGAGATGATCACATGGTCTTTCCTTCAGGCGTACTGTTCCATGCGTGTTCGAACTGCTGCCATCCGCCCTGTGGCTCCTCACACATCTTCACATCGCTAATAACCAGATCGTAGTAACCGTCCTTGGGCAACTTTCCATCACACACATTGCCGCCCATGGCGATATTAATCATCAACCTGAACTCTTCCATCCTCCTCGTGCCCAGGGGAATGTTGCCCTTCATGACGGGTCTACCATCGATGTACCAGATCATACGACCCCGCCAGTTGGGGATGCCATCGTCTTCAACCCAAGCAAAACCGAAAGTGTGTGGCTGACGTGGCATATCGTGGAGATGTGTCTCGTGCACACGATGTTTGTTCCAGTCTTGGCCATTGTAATGTCCCCAGTGTAGGCAGGAATGGTTTACGCAGTCGCCATTCCAACTCTCGAAGATGTCCACCTCGCCGTCATTTGGCCACTGGAACGGATCTTTGGGCAACAGCCAGTATGCTGGCCATATACCCTCAGCGACGGGCGGCAGTATGGTGGCAGTTAAGTATCCACGCGGTCGTGACAAGGTTTGGTGGGAGGTGAGGCGTGCAGATTGGTAGCTTCCACCTTGAACAAGCCCACGAATGATTAGGCGATTGTCGTGATGGAAGGAATTGGCGGGGTTATCCGTGTACATCTGCTTCTCGTTGTTGCCCCAGCCATGATCGCCAATTTCGTGACGGAAGTTGAAAGTTACTGGTGTCGCACGGTCAAAGGCCGGTCTCCAGTACACCTTCTCACCATGGGGAGGCGGAATGTGTTGTGGCGGTGGAGGCTGTGCGGATGTTGGCCGATTCTGTGGAATTGGGGGTGGGACGCCCTGTCCTTGTGGCTGTGGCTGTGGCTGCCCTTGCTGTTGCGGATGCGGTGAATGAGGCTTGCTAGCTTGTGGGATGGGCGGTGGTCCATAAGATTGCTGTAGTTGCTGTTGTTGTTGTGGTGGCGGTGGTGGACCCCACTGCTGCTGAGGCGCACCCCATTGCTGGTTCTGAGGTGGGCCGCCTTGCTGGTATTGATATTGGTTTTGCCCGCCCGGATACTGCGGGTGGCCTTGTGCTGGGTAGCCCTGAGCCTGATATTGTCCTGAGTAGCCTTGTTGCTGCGAAGGCTTGGAATCTGTGAATTCCTTAACCTTTGCTTTACCCTTTGCTAGGAGTTTATCAAACGTTCCAGACATGGATTTGGTTTGTGATGGTACTGGACGAGACCCGTCAGCCACAATAGAGAACCGGCCTAAGCCGAGCCAAACGATGACGTAATCACTCCAACATCAACACCCACCCCGAATACCTCGCACAACTGATATCGATTCCATGTCGTGACACGACGATAGACAGGGCATAGTATGTCACAAAACTGCTACTGTTGAGCCTGCTCTCTATCAGTATGTTGAAAAGTCGATTGAATTCCCACCATCACCCACTACAGCCAACATGAACACGCCTATCAGTACCAGGCCCTCCTACTAGGTAGTCGGCCTATCACCTCCAATACCAATATGGTGCCTTGTATACTCACCTAGTTACACAAATGACGTCACAAATCAACAAGTAACCGCAGCCTAATCTTACCATCCAACCACCTCCAGATCACCAACAAGTGAAAGAAACAGGAAATGTGGCTTATGTCGTAGCTGCAGCGTCATATCATACTAACACACCTCATTGCTGATTACAAACAAGAACAACATTGTTCGAACACAATATCTCTCCATTTCCAACACCAACACCTATCATCCACGCTACACAATGTCTTCCATCATAAACGCCCTATCCGACATGGTCGCCTCCGTCGTCGAACTCATCTGGTCCTTCTTCACCACCGCCGCCCACCTCGTCCAAAACACCGCCAACTTCGCGCTCAAATTTGCCTCCGAGATCATCGAGCTTGTCGTCAACTTTTTCACAGGCCTTGTCGACCTCGCTGGTGGTATTGTCTCATTCATCGTTGGTAAGCACACCCACCCACCTACCTACCACTATTGCGTTTCATGCACATCTAACAACTCTTTTCCTCTGGCAGGCAACGTTGTTATGCTTGGCGTCCTGGGTGCCGCCGTGTTCGGATTCTTGCAGTATCAGCGCAGTCAAGGACGGACCGTCCAGGTCGGCAATAAGAAGCTGAACTGAAGAACATAGCTCACCCAAAACTAAACCTGAATATCTTCAATGGAGAGAGATGGAATGAATGGTTGTTAGTGCTGGAAGTGAAGTAGTCATATATCCTAATACATAAGTTCACTTAAATTCCTTTAACAATGATACTGCACCATACTTACCTATGCGTTAAACCTAGGATACCATATTCTAGATAGGCTTCTTCGCACTTCTGATCCTTATCCTCCTTGCCGTTTTGCTATCTACTAGATACATCCGCGCTTCTAATCCTTATCCTCCTTGCTATTTTACTATCTACTAGATACATCTGCGCTTCTAATCCTTATCCTCCTTGCCATTTTGCTATCTGCTGGATACATCCGCGCTTCTGATCCTTATCCTCCTTGCTATTTTGCTATCTGCCGGATACATCCGCGCTTCTGATCCTCATCCTCCTTGCCATTTTGCTATCTGCTGGATACATCCGCGCTTCTGATCCTTATCCTCCTTGCTATTTTACTATCTGCTGGATATATCTGCGCTTCTAATCCTTATCCTCCTTGCTATTTTACTGTTCCAGCACATGGGAATACAACTCATTATTTTCAATTCTACGGTTACAAGGTCACTTCACGATAATCAATATTGAGGATGCATGATATGTCAATAGTTTGTTGATTGTAAGACCTATTGTCTTATATTCCTATGGGACTTGAATTTAGCGCTGGTATTCCAACCTGTTTGATCAGGAATCCAGGAAATCCAAATCATACTCATACCAACCCAGAGCACTCTGGCTCAATGACCTTGACACCCGTAACTTTCTCAATGTCCGCGATGATCAAATCGAAAGGCATCATATAGGAGGTATACAAATCCGCGTTGGCGGCAAAACCAAGCCCAAGGATCTGTACTGGGGCGCCCTCGGCTTTTTCATCGGGGATTTCACAGTCTTCGTCCAGCAGAACAAAGCTTCCAGAATCTCCGCTTTGCATGAATTGTGGAACCTTTTTCGTGCCCAGAATAGGATGAACAAAGACAGCCATGTTCTCCCACCGTTTTTCCATCTTTATCTTCTGATACGTTGGAGTTTTTAAATTTGGGAGGACGTGTTTTTTGTTCAACGTCGACTCTATGGCACTAACGGTGCCATTTGTCCACTCTGTTGTTCTTCCTCGCTTCATAACTTTGTAGTGTTTATCAGCAGAAATGTTTGCATAAAATTTGGCATAGCCACTATATTGCTTGTCAGAACTGAGGGATACCGACATAAGTTCATTGGAGACTGACCTTGGCTTATCCAATTGAATGAGCGACCAATCGAGTGCCCAGTTCAGCCGTTGCTGCTTGTCATAGCGTGGATTCTCGCAAGTTCGGAATCCTGATGCTGCATAGGCATGGCCAATAGGACGGATGCATTGGTTTGCATCATCAAGATCCCCATTGACAACCTTTAGTTTATCAGATATACGAGATAAACTATGCTGGATTGGCTCGTCGCTTTCGCCGTCGAATAAGCTTTCATAACGCTTCAAAATTTTAGTTTCTGAGTTCTTCAACTCGGTAGCAGCTCGCACTAGTCGTCCAACTTGAGCCTGGTGGTCACTGTCCGAAGGGCTAACGACAGGCATATGCGCATACACCCGTCCCGTGTTCGGAGGGAAAGACTCGGATGTAGACGTAGACCCTTCGTTGTTGAATGCATCTAACAAAACATGGTAATTGGTAAGTCCCACCTCTATGTTGCAAGAATCAGTGCCCAGCTTCAATCTGCCGCCTAGAGTTCCCGTGCTATCGGAATTTGAGGCTCCAATCGAAGTTCCCATAGCCGCTGGCCTTTCATAGAAGTCATTGCAGATCCTATGATGAGCCTCAGGGGTGTTCAAGAGACATGGGCCCCCAGAAAGAAGCACAATATCAAGCGTCAAACTCTGAGCTTCCAACAGTTGGCGGAGGGTGGGCATTGTCGAAGTCCACCAACTCGCGTCGTCGGCGTCCTGTGCGTGTATTATAGCTGTAGGTTTCTCCCCGCAAGATGGGAACTCCCGATTAAACACATCAACAGAAGTCCATTGGTGAGTGCTAATTGTAGCAAGGAATTCGGGGCGAACATTTCTCCAACCTCTAATGAGTTCCTGATCTGTTGAGAGTATGGGCGAGACGCGCAGGAGCGGATCACGGCGAACTTTTTCGGAGATCATCTCAATAGTGTAGTGAACATTGTCCTGAATCAAACTCTCATGTATCTCGACCAGAGCCTTCACCCATTGGTCTTTGGACTCGTCCTCATATTCGCACGTCACCAGGAAGGTTGATTGGTGGTCAGTCGCATCTGCCGGATCCATCCCACAACTGATTCGATGGACAAAGAGTAAGCCCTCAAAAGGGATGTTATACTTCTTCAGAATCGTCTCGACATTTTTTTCATGACCGTCAAAGTTGGGGATATGTTTGTATCTCTCACTCCAGGGACCGGCAGTCGTTTCAACTGGAAGAGCCGGCAAGGTTCGGGAACCAATTCTGTACGGAAGCCGTAAATCGAATTCGTCTGGTATTTGGGTCATTTTGGAGAGTGGCTGAGTTTTTCGAGAAGGGGGGAGAGGAGAGCGACGTCTGCTTTTGTACCTAGATCTAGTGAGGTGAGAGAGCCAGGGGTAGCAACCATTACCGTAAGTGAATGGCAACATGTAAGTGAGAGATGATAACAGTGTTCCCCTTAATCCTCCAAATCCCCCTTTAGAATAGGCATTTTTTGGTGTTTCCATTGGATACAAGTGATGAAACCGTCAAGAAAGTGATTTAAACTTTGTGTATTCACTATGGCACTATATATAAACGCAGGGAGGTGGATTGTACAACAAACATAGCTCTTCAGTGTGCCAGTGACCATGGAAAACAATCACCACTGTGCACCTGTAACTTGCAAAATAGCAAACCTTAAAGATAATATACCCACTTTTGAAACGTACTACAAGAGCAGATGTATCCAGCAGATAGCAAAATGGCGAGGAGGGTGAGGATCAGAAGCGCGGATGTATCCAGCAGATAGTAAAATGGCAAGGAGGATGAGGATTAGAAGCGCAGATGTATCCAGCAGATAGCAAAATGGCAAGGAGGGTGAGGATCAGAAGCGCGGATGTATCCAGCAGATAGCAAAATGGCAAGGAGGATGAGGATTAGAAGCGCAGATGTATCCAGCAGATCTGATCCTACCACAAATGGATTGTATGAGGGAACAAGGGAGGAAGTAACCAGAGGCGATTACCTAAGGAGAGTAGGTTCCTCCTTGGATGGATCTTTGGTGAAGCCTCCGATGGGCAATGACCATGCCTGCCGTCGTGCTTGCTCTCAAACGATGAACGTGCAGGGTGGCTTGTCGCTTCAGCCACCGTTATGGTTTCGTGACGGCCAGATCCTCTCGCTTGGCTTGCAGGTACCGACAGGGGTGGCGACGTTGCATGAAATCATCCTCGTATCGCCGCCATAGGGCTGAGGATGGCTTGAGGGCGTGTCAGTAAGGCTAAAAGATTGTATATTACATGGTGCAGGCTAAGTGGTAGAGCTGGAGCGGACGTGTTCTACCACGCTATAAGACAAGGTCCTCCGTAAATCAGGATAACATTGGTATGGGAGGTCACGGGAGGTCTGGAGCACTTATTTTAGATAATGTTAGATACGTATGGAGGCGTGGGAAGGGCTTCTACTACATAAGAGTCTATGTACCTACAGTTTTTCTCGTTACGGAGTGGGGGATATTGAAACGGCAACATGGTAAACGGTGATTTTGCACGGAGAAGGCTCTAGGGTTTTCTGTCTGCTTTAAGAGGCATAAACCTCTTGAACGGAACCGAAAAGAACGAGAAACGGTAAAAGTATGTGTTGAATGCGGTCTTCCAATAAGATATTGCAAATACCTATCTATGCATACAAGAAAAAGCAAACTTCCACCCAACGCTCCCGTCTACCCAACCATCTACCTAACCCTAGAAGAAAAAAACTTACACACGTCGAACCCGTCCCAACTCCCCACTCCCCGTCTCCACAATCGGCCCCCTGTACACCTTCCGCCCATGCACCCACCAAAACACAACGGCAAAACACACCACCGCGCTCCAAAGCACACAACTCCAATTCATCGAATCCGGCGTAACAGGCATGCTCGCCGGCCAAAAGCTGAAAAACATAACCAGGCTACTCCACACAATCGCAAACGCGTTGACAAGCGGCCCCCACCGGCCCAGCGTCCATGGACCAGGGGGAACCTGCTCGGGATGCGCAACGCGATTGTACATGTAGAGCGTCAGGGGAATAAGGTAGGAGCCGAAGAACCCGGCAACAGCGAGCGAAACAACGGCGTTGAAAACAGTTGCACTCCCCACATTAATCAAGCTCAACAAAGATGTAATGAGCGCTGTGATGCCGATACTCACGACGGGGACTTTCATCCGCTTGTGCACGGAGCTGACGAGCGCGGCATTGGGGACTGCGGCGTCGCGGGCGAAAGCCCAGAGTTGGCGGGAGGTGGTGGCGACGACGGTGATGGTTCCGAAGCAGAACATTAGGACGAGGCCGGCGGAGAGCGCGGTGCCGCCGGCGATGGAGCGCGTGCCTTGGGTCATGATTTCGATGAAGGGGTAGCCTGTGGGCGAGTTGAGGGCTTTGTCGATGTCGCCCATGCAGTAGAGGATTACGATGAGCATTGCGAGGCCCATTATGCCGTTGATAAGGATGGCGGCTATGTGGGGGATTAGCAATTGCCGTGAGTGAGGTGTGAATGGGATGGGATACGCACTCATCATGGTCCGTGGTACTACTTTAGAGGGATGGCGAATTTCTTCGCTCATGTGTATTGTGCCGTCGACGCCGCTGAAGGCAAATACGGGCGTAATGAGCCCGACGAAGAAACTTATTCCTTTGCTTTCGTATCCGCCTTTGTTCAAGAAGAGTGTCCAGACATCTGTGTGGCTGGCTTTTTGGGGCGATATGACGGTTATTACGACGAGGACCACGCAGAACAGAGCTAAGTGGAGGACGAATATGTAGGTCTCGACTTGTGGAAGCCATTTTGAGAGAAAGGTGTTGAAGAGCACGCACACGATGATGAGCGCGAAGATCATGACTGTGCCGTGCCACCGCTGGGGCTCATAGGAGGGTATCGAATTGATCACTAGACCCTGCATCGTGGTTGCAGATAGGTAGGATGAGGATGCGACGAGGGCTTGCCATGCAATGACAGATTGCCTAGGTTGTACTAGGTCAGCCATATTCTTTCCATTTGCGAATGGGGTGTACCAACCATCCTGTGATGTAACTTAGAAAAACTCTCCACCCTTCTGGTGCAAGCATATACGTCCAATGGTATTGCCCGCCAGCTGTAGGCCACATGCTGGCCAACTCGCTCATAGTCGCGACAACTGCAGCCCAGCCTGCCCAGCATAGCAGAAACCCATAAATCAAGCCGCCAGGGCCCCCATTTCGTAACCCGAAAATGAAAACGCTGAAGAGTCCTTCCCATGTTATTATTGATGAACACGCAAGACCGAGGATGGCAATGGGCGAGAAGTTGCGCTGATTTGGTGTTAGCCATGCGCGGGAAGTAGTAGCTGTAAATGACGGACTCTAAGGACCGCCTTCTTGCCGATAGCGGAGAGTTCGCGAGCATCGGCATCGGAAGTCGCATCGGAAATACCGCAAAGACTATACTGTGACTCGTTTTTCGTGTCGTCGGCCATTCTCCCTCGGTGTTCTCGATCGTCCCGCTGTGATCTTATTGAACTTAAGGAGCCTTTCGGGCCGTCTTCAGCCTTACGCTAAGGGGTAAACGGTGATCAGGGTAGACTAATGATCCTTAGCAGAAAATTGCAACTGTCTGGCCTAGATCTGGGGACTTTAGTAGTGTATATGTACAACCACGGTGCTCAAGCATTCAGTACACATGGCACCACACCCCCTCACCGCTGTACCAGAGCTTTGGTCCTGCTCAATCTATCGCGCTACTCCTTTAGCAGGGTACATCTTTGCACTTCGCACTATCGACCGCATCGTCCTCCGCGGGAATCTCCCCACAAAGACTGAAGTAGGTAATATCAAAGTCTGAACGCAAATGTGGGTCTAGCGTCAGATTCAGCCATTGCCGGTCGGTCAGCGCCATTACTAGCCTGATCTTTGGGAATCTAACCCGATTGGCATTGTCTTCAGAGCTTATTGCATTATCTATCAGCACGATCGAATGTCCATGCTGCATGGCTTACGAGAGCACATGCGACTGGCAGATCTGGTTCCCCGACGCGCCGCCTACCCTGGCTGAGCTAGTGCTCGGGTCACCAACACGATTCGAAGTACGGTAAGGGCGTTCTTAGATTAACGCCAAAGTTAGTTCCATGCGTGTTTCGATACAGGCATGGAATGTAGATAGACTTTGCGCACGCAAGAGTGGGAAGTTTAAAAGGTATCCGGACCCTGCCGGTTTCAGTATATTAATATAAGATGTACATATTTGTTTGCGGTGTAATCACTCGATAAGGATAACCGGTTTCTGCAGGACGCCCGGTGCTTGGCATGGCCATGCTAGCGTCGTCGGTTTCATACGCCGTGCTGACCTTTAGTTGTTGGTTGCATTGAGATTGCAACCTTTATTACATCCAAGGTTGGCGCTGTGACGGATGGCGCTGCCACGACATCGACCAGCAGGAACACGGGGTACTTAGCCGACCAAAGAATAGACGGTACTGTCACGTGCGCAGTACCTACTCACGTGCTACTCTCTATCACGTGGTATTAGACAGCTTCGGTAGTGCTGACAGGTGCGTAGCGGGGAGACGAAGATTTCCAGATGACAATGCGTCTGATGATAAAACTGTAAATGATAAGTCATTATTGATTAAGGGTCGCAATGCTATGCCGTACCCCTTGTCGACGTACAGCCAGTGTTTCTGATGGGAACAGCGGCGGTGCGAATACGAATGCGACTTACTAAAGCGCGAACAAGATAAAAAGCAAGATGAAGACATTGGCGACTGGATGTGAGATGCCCTTCTTCAGCAGGTCTGTAGCCGCACCTGACTTTTTGTCGCCACCAGTCGAGACGCCAGCCGCCACTCGTGCCTTGCTAATAACCCAGGTTGCTACCTCGTCACCCCATTTGTCGAAATAATCGAGATGGAACTTCATATCCGTCTTATCTGTATGAGGGGCACATATGGGATCGTGGGGCTGGCAGTATTCACGAAGCTTGCCAGCGTCGGCGTAAGGCTGTAGGCCAGCATTCTGCTGTGCTGTTCTAGGAGCACCACCGTCTGAGACCTGGCCGCCGCCAAAAGTGAAGGACTGGTTTGCACTGCGACGTGTGGCTCCAAAAACAACTGCGGCGGCAACTAGGTGTCACGTGTTAGCACATACGAAAGAGGATGGTGGGGGAGTCATGGTGGTGATGGTAACGGCGAGGGTCGTGGTCGTGGTCGTGGTCGTGGTCGTGGTCGTGCCTACCTTTTGAACCTGGCGCTGAGGTAATACTCATGGCTGGGTTGTCCTCCTGCTTGCATCCCCAAAGCTCACCACCGCCTCCACCGAGCACGTCTAGTTGGACGCTGCCGCCCTGGCTGAAGCCCATGACAATGAGATGACTGTCCGGACACCGTGCTGTATAGTTGCGCATCTGTGCTGCTCCATTTACGGCGCCCTCGTGTGCTGATATGCACCACCGCTCACCACCGTTCATGGCCCAGTACTCAACATCTTCGTACCCGCATGCCTTTGGGTGTGTGCTGTTGTTGAGCTGGTCACAGATCTTGCCAACTGTCTCGATCACGTGGCCAGGATAGGGCGACGTTGAGCCCCTAGCGAGGAAGTGGTGGTATGTCTGGCATTCGTTGGTCTTGAGTTTCTCGTACTGTGGACAGTCCTCCAGCTTGGTGCACACTGCCGCCGTCCATGCTACGTGGAGCAGCGCGACGAGCGCTATCCGAGGTATCATGCTGAGTGGAATATGGAGAACAATGCGGCGATCGAGGGAGGAATCAAGGATTAAAAGGTAGGTATAGATAAAAGTGATGACGCTGAAAGGTACCACATAACCTGCTTCGCCTACCTACGCGTACGCTAATGCAAAGTCGAGAAAAGGTAAAAATTACACAACGTGAAAGAATTCTTGTGGTCGAAGGACTTGATCGGGAAGCCCTGTTTCACTCATCTCCGACGCCGCTCA
Source organism: Phaeosphaeriaceae sp. PMI808 (assembly GCA_021365335.1). Lineage (NCBI taxonomy): Eukaryota > Fungi > Ascomycota > Dothideomycetes > Pleosporales > Phaeosphaeriaceae > Phaeosphaeriaceae sp. PMI808. The sequence goes on from JAJTIZ010000064.1 coordinate 132,041, forward strand.
GATCTGCGGCAGTCCCAGAAGCCAAGGTTGGAAGCGCTAGGGTAACCGCGCGGCGCAGGATTACTGGGGTTTGAGATTGGTGATGCATTTCGTCAGCCAAGCCGGGCAACGGATCCGGCGGCTCTCCTTAGCACCACAAAGCCACCTACACCTACACCGCCACATGCGCTTGTACAGGATTTGAATAATTATCACTGCACAACAGACACCTATGAAAAGATCATCTCCGTATCTAGTGAGCAATGGCCATGCAAACTGTCCACCAGATTGTTTCAGGGGCTTTTCCTGTGCTACACCAGTCATCCAGTACCTCGAAATGAATATTGAGTGTCAACAAATACAAATACACCTAAGATGAACGGAGCCACAGAGTGGACTACTAGTGCTTTGAACCAATGTACACCCAGTCATGAAAATAATGACCGTTCATCGTCGTAGGCGAGCGTCGGCCGTATTGCGGATAGCTACCACCTTTCATACGCCGAAAGACAGCAAGTTGATCATACTGTTTGCCCAAAGGACTGATTAATGGTGCACAGTTAAACTTTGGGCAATGGTTCGCCCTCATAAGACCGATTGATAAGACTCGGCGCACACGTGTACATGTGCGGCTCTCCCCTCCTTAGTGTAAGCTACCTCCGAAAGCGATTCTATGACGTCATATGAAGTATTTTCAGCCACCATCACCATCACCAACACCACCACGCTGATATCTTCTTGAAAAACGTTCTGTATACCAGGAAACAACCCTTTCCATTCTTCAGAGAAGGATATAAATACTTTCCGTATTCCATGCGAAAAGCTGGCACTTGGTCCCTTTACTTACAGCTTCACTTTGTATGAAGATTATTGACCCACATACCTGAAGTAGACAAACTTTACCATAATGTCCCCACGTAGGTCAAGAGATTTCTGCATCTCCACCTTGGCTTTCCGGCACAAACATCCCTCTGGCTCTTGGTTGGACCCTTCATGACGCTACCTCAGACTATCGACTCTGCTGGCGAGATAAATGCACGCCGTACGTAATTTCCTCTCGCTCTCTGCGGTATGGCTACCGTTGGTCTGCCCTTAGCCTAGAGTGCCTTCCTTCTCGTGCAGGATGCTTTATATCATCGCATATCTCACTCAAACCAAGTCTGAAATTCACACTCACATGAATCCTACCCATCTCATTCCTTCTTATCCCTTCGCATTTCGACTCTCGAACAAGCGATTAGCCTGCATATTATAGTAGTTATTCCTCGCAGAATGAACATGAATGACGCCGATGACACCCATGGCACCCTTCAAAAGCAACAACTCGACAAGCCTGGCGACAAGCCCACAACTACTCATAGGCACAAGCAACAAGTATCTACCAACCGCCCGACGTTACCCTTTGCAGCAGACCCAAACCACGACCCAGAAGACCCATTGCGAAATTTGGACTATGCCAACAGCGAAAAATCCGACTTACATTCGGACAGCGACACTAAGCTAGGTGACATTTCCGATGTTCAGAATGCAAGCCAACGACCCAACAAATCAGATCCATCTGGACAGAAAAAGCTTACAACGACACAAGCTGTCATAATTTTCATCACCAACGAAGTTGGCATTGGTATGCTGTCACTACCTTCCGCCCTCAAAACTCTCGGGTTCTTCCCAGGTATATTGTGCATCATAGCCATGGGCATGTTAAGTCTGTACACGGCTTACAACCTGATTCAATACTGGCGAAAATATCCATACATGCTAAACATAGTTGACTACGGCCGAGTGCTCGGTGGCCCTTGGGTTGAGGGCATCTTCGCTGTTGGCTTTCTAATCAACATGGCCCTCATCAGCGCCTCGGCGCTCGTCACTCTTACTATCGGATTGAACACTGTCAGCGAGCACGCCACTTGCACAGTTGTATTCACAGTTATTTCCGCGATCGCCATGTGGGCAATGTGTGTTCCCCACAGCATGCGCTTTGTTTCGTGGGCCTCCTGGCCTTGCACGGCTTCCATCATCGCAACCGTCTTGATTGTCATGATCACCCTTGGAGTTCAAGGGCCTCGAAACCCTGAGCTACCTCTCAATCTCAAAGCGATTGGCAACCCGACATTTACGGAAGCTGTTGGCGCGTTCCTTAACATCGCCTTTGCTTACACTGGAGGTATGTTTCTTGCTCTAATTTTTTCGTACGAGTATCACTAATTCGAGCAGGCCAAGCATTTCCCACTGTGCTTGCAGAAATGGAAAATCCCTCTCGAGACTTCCCTCGCGCCGTGACTATCGAGAAATGTATCACAACGACCATCTACGTCATCGTCGCAACTACCGTATACGCTCTTTCCGGCGAACAAGTCGCTTCTCCTGCGATCGGATCGCTACAAGTAACCATGGCGAAAGTATCGTATGCGGTCGCATTCATTGGGCTCCTCGGCACCGGTCTCATTTTTGGTATGACATCTGCTCGTTACCTACACGTCTTTTTCATGCGCCACATCAGTCTACTTAAGCGAAACAAAACTCAGCGTCGTGCATCTATCGCCTCGGATCCTTCCCGTGGACGCCGATCCTCTCTTGCCATCCCTGAAACAAACAAGAAGACCGAATGGGCCGTATGGCTCTTCGCCGTCACCCTTTTCTGGGTCGTAGTCTGGATCCTTGCTAACGCGATTCCTGTCTTCAACTCTCTTCTCAACATATCATCGTCATTACTGCTCTCGTGGTTCACGTGGGGTGTTACTGTGCTGTTTTGGTTCCATCTCAATTGGGACGGCAAGTGGCGCAGCTCGAAGAAGAAGCTGGCGACTGCTGTTTTCAATGTATGTATTATGATTATGGTGTTTTTCATGATGATTCCTGGCATGTACGCGAGTATAGATGCTTTGTTGTCAGTGTTTGCGGATCCGAATCAGCAGGTGAACGGAGCGTTCACTTGTGCGGATAATAGCATTGTTTGAGGCGCACGATTGTCATAGTTATTTGTACGATACCCAATGGACAGTTTATACACTGCCTTCCTGTCTTCTCAGCCATATCTCTTGTCTCATGTTCTCGTGACCATCGTGCCACTGTATCAATTTGGTATCAATGACGTCTCCCTCAAATAGCTTCCCAGACCCCTTCAACGCTCGCTAATATCGCTAAAATATAGCAACCAGGTGACCAATAGCGACTCCAAATGCTTGCAGCATTTTGGCTACGAAGATCGAATTTCCTTTGCAATTTCATATCTGGCATACAAATTTCCCATGGAGGCGACGCTTGAATTCAGTCACTGATCCACCGCATTTCGCTCTCGCATGTCCACACACTGTCGCAATTTTTCTTTCGCGTCGTCCTTCTCCTGCCGGAAAGTAGGGCGTTGATCCTCACAAACCTCAATCTCAACCTCGACCTCATGACCCAGAAAGTCCGACTGCCGCCGATGACGACGCAGACTCAAAATACCCTCGTTCGGCGTTCGTGCTTCGGCCTGCGACAGGGAACGTTGTGTGCAATGCAGCCGTTCGGCAAACGAAGTCTGAATTATCTTCGGACATGATCCACTGCGTGGATCGACGCATCGGTACCGATATATTGCGCCTGCGTTCCGCAAGTTATCCCTCTTGCTGGCGCCTGGCCGTTGGAACAAGACGCCGACATAGCGCTTGAATTGGGCGGTGACAGAGAACTCGTTATCTCTCTGCCGATACTTGAAGTCCGAGAGGGGTCGAAGTTCATGGCAAGTATAGCATCGCGCCGTCACTGTCGACATTGTATGTTCTCAAAGGAAACTTGTGTGTAGTATATCAATGCGCACAAGGGACATGTTGGAGGCGTTTGTTGCGCAAGAACTCACCCATCCAGTTTGCGGATCGTGTCCGCTCGTGGCTTTTGTGGAAAATAAGATTGCGCAGTAGTACCCGTCCTTGGTGTTGTGGCCGGATACAACCACAATATATTTTCCTCGTATTGCCCGCTTGCTGACTGTAACGTCATTGGACCCAGGATTCAACGCGGGGTAACGTAGTCCATCACTCTGGAACCTGCGGTAAGCCTATTATTTCTGGCGCATGGTGTGGTGGTGGAAGCCCAGATTCGTGTGGGTCAAACACCTATATTGCAATCCTTCTTGGGTCGGAGTTCATTTGCCAGGGAGGCGAAAGTCATTGGTCATTTTGTGCCAAGAGAACGTAATGTTGTCGCAATGTGCCTCGTGATCGATGCTTGACGGTGTGTTAGATTCGCCGGAAATTCAGGACTGAATGTACCTAGGTAGGGTCACGCACAGTTTTACAGCCATCTAACGAATCCGGAGACTTGACTTTGAAAGGGTGACAACACCTGGTGAACAACTCATCAACGTTTACCGATGTTGTGATTCGTCGATTTTTTTGGTTCTCCCTGGATAGATTAGGCATGCAACTAGTGTATTCGCATGGCTTGGCTAGACATTGCTGTCATCTGAAAATGCGAGGTTTCGCAGACTTCTATCCCAAATAGGCGTGCCATTGAAATTACACATTTGGCTTTGATAGATGGTGCAAAAGTACGGATGCGTCAAAAGTACAGTACAGATAATCATGGACGTGTAATGTCAGTTGCTTCTGGCTTTATGCGTAGCTGTCAATTCCACCGGTCTCTCTACCGCACGCATCTCGGAAGGTTCCTGATCCATGATCTCTACCGGAGCGGTATGGGCCAGCTCTGCTTTTTGCGGCTGTTTCCGCTGCCGAAAGTAGAGTAGAACTGCAAGGAGCGCAGTCAGAGCAGTCACACCAAGTCCAACCCCCAACCCAATGGGTAAAGCAAGTGAAGTCGAGGGTTTGGGGACTCTAGACTGCTCTGAAGTTATGGATGAAGTTGAATCAGTTCGCGCTGAGGTTGTTGATGCTGAAGAACTGCGGACGGGAACGCTTTGACTCATGAACAATGCAGTCGCAACAAACTCCGGCTCTGCAGCACTAAAAACAAGGTCTTTATCATTACAGCACGATGTGTTTGTATTGCCAACGCGTTGGTCAAGCCCTAATGGTTCGCCTGTGTTACAACAGTAAGACTGGAAGGCAGGACACTTCCATACCAATTGTCTGCGTTCTTTTCCGACTATCTGAACTTCCGGTGTCAGTTACAAGTATTTGCTTCCTGGCTTTGCGCTTACTATGGGCGCAATATCTTCCACAGGCAGGATCTGAAAATGTTCTGTCGGTACAACCAGTGCGCCAGTAGAAATTTGTTTTGCTACCAAAATTACCATTGCGACAGAGGCCATTCGATAAGCAGAGGTGCCCTTCAGTACAGCAATTCGAGTGCTTTCCTTCAAGAATAGCACCATGGTCGCAAGGGGCCATGGTGTTATTCGCCGCTTGCCCAGATAGGTAGTAGCATGCAGCCATAATACCGCTCACAAAGTCGTAAAAATACACAGTCAACTGATACGGAGGGAACTAAAGCGATGGATTTGTGGTAGTTGGTATTCCTAAAAAGCGGGAAGGCGTTCTTAATATTCCAATCCAAGCTGGCACCAACATGTTTTGGGGTCTAAATGTTAAGGATCTAATTCGCTCAAGAGACGGCAAGTTACGAGCGCAGGTAGGGTTTGCATCACGATGCTAACCCGATCGCTACAACACTCCGTGTTTCATGCTTGCTCATTGGCTGGCGCCCTGATATAATGAAATTGGCTTAGGCTGATTTTGGACACCACAATTACTTGAGAACAGCAATTAGCCTCAAGATAATTATTTCGGTCAAGGCTGAAAAGTTTAGTATTTTGCTTGGAGAACTCCTAGCGTTGTGAAGCCAGACTATAGTTATGTGCCTAGTGGATGGACAGGCTGCTAAGCAATTACATTACCTGAGAAGAAATCGCAAGTTGAGCCTCACATTTCCATCTCATAGCCTGGCAAATGATCAAGCCAACCCTCAACCTCCTCTTTTACCAAGCTTTTTACTGCACATTTGTTCATCTCTGGCACTGTTTGTGTCTTCAGTATTCCCTGCATTCCCGGGCTACCACATGTATGGAACATGCAAGTATCGTTCATAGCCCTTTGAAGACTATCTCCTTTCCATCCGAATACGTAGTCTGCATGAGTCCCGTACCCCTTGCTGTCTGCATAACTCCATACGAAAGGCTGCTTTCCATTTGCTGGCCACATGTCATTGAAGATAGTAGTATTCCACATCGTTTCATATGCGAGTTGCGGCATGCGGACAGGGTGAGAAGCGGGACATGGCCCAGCTGGTCTGAAGCCACCCTTCGTAGTGGAGAACATGTGGGACTGATGGTTCGGAGAATCGAGGTTTTTTCCATCCCAGCAGCTTGGGAAGTGATGAATTGCCATAATCCCCGCGGGGCAGGGTCTGTTGGGAAAGTCTTGAGTTTCGGAGCCACGGGTGAGGATTGTTTTCAGGCATGTGTATGCAAGGCCTTTCTGGGTACCGTTCGCAATACCGGTCGTCGTGGGATTACCAACAGTCATGCGAAAGCCCTGCCCCTTTGTTAGAAGCAATGCCGAGGTCTACCGCCATAATCTAGATATCGTATGACTTACTGGCGGGAAAGCGGTGATGTGATTCTTAAGATCAGGCCCATCAAAATCCTTTTGTGTATAGTATACAGTCATACCCCCTTCAATGTTTGTGTCATCTTGGCCTTCGTATCCTAGATATCTTAATGACAGGTTCAATTTTCAAAGGAATTTTGGATGCATTCAATACCTAACTGGGCATTCGGATAGATAGGTACACGCTTGTAGGAGCCATTCTCGTGTTTGAAGTACATTGCAGCAGTCCAGTAGTTGGAGAAGTCTAGAAAGAAATTTCAGCTAAAACACGTATTGTGACGTTTGCCATGATTTGTGTCAGGAGCCTACCCTCGGTGTATACACATGTCGTACAATTCGCCTGCTCGCCTATGTCGCCTGCCATAGACTCTTTGAAAGCATTTCCACCTATATATCAAATAAGTTCTTGCTTGAGTGGCTTAGACGGAGGCTGTACCGATGATTTGGTGCACCTTCGTATTGTTGTCAGTTCAATGTCTTTTGCAAGAAACAGGAAACAAACATGAGCTGAAGGGATACGCCCTGGTTCAACGAGCGGATCCAAGCGTTGAATGGAGAGACTACTGCAACCAAACCGCAACGCCGCTTGAGACAATCCGGCGTGGATGAGCAGTGTGTACCACCTCATAGCCTGTTCTGAAAAAAATATAAATTGGAATATGAATAGTACTATAGTCCTTACACGGGATGTGGAAGGAGAATATCGAGAGAAGTACAGTTTTATTTGCTGCTGTTGCGAATTATATGAAGACCTAATCGTTATCAATTTGAGAACACTCCCGATGCTCATCCCAGGTACTATGACATGAAAATCACCAAGGTCATTTATTAGACATCTATCACCCTCTACCGATAATCCGCCAAGCTGGAAGGGGATTAACCGCTACCCGTCTTGGGCGAATGCATTTGCTTCGACCAATCAGCTGACAGAAGGGTTATGATTGTGAAACCCAACAGCAATCAAATTTCATACAAACATGATTGCCGGCAGGACAGGAGCCAAAAGTTGCGCGTCATATTTTGTATAAATTGTGGATATCACAACGTCAATTGGTCCTGTGTGTTGTTGGGATAAGGCTGGGGAAAGATGCATCCTTGTAACAGTCAATACATGTAATGTACCATTTAGCCCCTAATGTTTTCCCAAGGAAAGGATCTCCTTTGTCTTGTCATTTGGCAAACCTGTAATGTTATGAAATAGTGACTACAAATGATAGGAAGATGAACAGCACAAGCTTTTATCAGATTTGAACCTCAAGAGCACGGGAACACGAAGGTCCTAAATTCCAGGTTCATATTGGTAGAGTTTTAAGTATGCTTTATGCTTTGAAAACTTTTGGGCACATTCCTTTATATAAAGGCGAGCATAGCGCATATTAGCGACAGTTAAAAAAAATTGTACAAACTTTCCGCGCTCTGGATGAAATCCTAGATACAAGCTTCAACTGGGACTGACGGAACAGTGCAAGAATTACCACCCAAAGAATTCATGCCCTTTGAATTATCATAAATATCAACGTCGTTATTGCGCAGAAAATTGTTTTTCACTACATTCTTTGTAGCAGTCTCTCCAGCTGGTGCGTCGAGCAAATAGATACCAACTCCTAATCCCCCATTGTTGAATTTCTCGATGTGATTGTCCTTGACTAATGTCTCAGTAGCGCCGTAAACCACAACCCCTGCACCGTAAATCTTGTAAATCTTGTCACATCCTGGGTTTCGTAGTGTGATTTGATTGTTGATGATAGATGTGCCACTTACGCCGGGGTCTGCAGCTGCGCCCACACAGACGTTAGTGACCTTGTTATCTCGTATAATGCCACCCGGAGTTTCGGAAACAAGCGCAGTGAAGTAGCCCGTAACGTGGTTTTCGGAAAGTAGGGCGTCGGAATAGTCATTCGCTGAAATACCAATGAAGTTGATGGTGGAAGTGGAGACTTGGTTCGCCGTCACGCGAGTGCCCTTACACCCTACGCTCAAAAACCCATATTGGCCGCCATCGACAAGGGTGTTTTTGTAGATGGCGGTGTTGTAAGCTCCAATTGCGGCAATATTCTCGCCGTCAAATCCGATCACAGTGAATCCGGTGACAGAAACGTTGTTGACGAAGTTACCGACAGAGAGGATTTTACGGTGCTCCTGTTCGTATGGCCCGAAAGTAACACCCCTGCCTTGAATACAAATACCTGCCTCCGTATCTTTCTTGTCGGTAGTCTGAGACAACCCAGAACAGGCATTTCTGCTGAAATGGGCTGGAGGCTTTAAAACTACGCCTTTCTTTGCAATCAATTTAATGCCGTCTTTCTGGATAGTCAATTGTTCATTGTAAGTCCCAGCATAGACCTCGATCCGGTCTCCAGGATGAGCTTGATCGATCGCTTCCTGAATTGACTGAGAAGGATGAACGCGCCTACAATTTCCTCTTTCTAAAGGTATAGCAAATGCTAGACCCATGGTAAGAGAAGCCGAAATTAGAATCAAAAGGACGCCAGGGTTGAGGATGAGAAGGGTCTGGTGCAGCATCTTCAAGTAGGAGAAGTGAATTATATGGTGCGAACAGAGATAATTACTTGACCGAAAACAAGCGGAGTAGCAGTACTTAAACAAAGAACGATCTCTACAGGACCCCAACAATATACCATGCAAGAGGCGTGAGGAATAACCCTCAGCTGTGGTAGCTAGAATTGGGCCATAATGGTTAAGAGGGGGTATGTGGGAGCTCATCTCTCGATCATAGCATCGATTCTGATCTAGAAGCAATTTTGCCTTTTCGGTTGTGGTGGTGGCCATAAGCCTCGTGCCCAGAGCTGAACGAAGTCAGCGCAGGCTCTTCCTATCGACGTTCAAGGCGCTCGCTTTGTGAACGAACTAGTCCCATCTTATTAAGCGTAGCCCCAACATTACCCCACTCCTAAGCCACCAAACAAAAGGCTTTGTCATGAAAGCGGGGAATCCGATCCAGCTGAAATCCAATATATTTAACGCTCACAAGTTTTGAGAGAATTATATTCGTTGCTACTAGCTGAAGGACTCCGATGAATTTAATTGTTAATGTCCGTCCCTGCGTAGCGAGACACCCTGCATGACGAGATGCTATAGCTGCTTCTTAGCATAACAAATTCTGAAGCCTGCTAGGGCGATAGATACTCTCGGAACAACATCTTAACACTGCGACTATATTTCTACTTAGTATTGTTGAAGAGCGTGCTGTACTTACCATGCAATACAATATCTTGCTACGAACGTCGCGTAACAGCTCTACATTAGTTAGCTGTAGCTGCCTTAGTATCTTTTATATCCTAACAAAAATTTATTAGCTTATAGCTAAATAGATAATAGGCTTAATCTACTTGCTTTTGCCTAGCTTAGAGTGCACCTACTTCAGGAAATTATAGTGCTGCGTTCTGTTACCTTTATTAGACTTTGTGTGGAGAGCGGATCAACTCTCCTCGTGACGCGTCGTAGCGACAGCCACTTTCGACTAGTTAGTATTATTAAGGGTTATGCTTGCGCGGTCCATAGTATCTTGCTCTGTATTCTACGTAAGTCGCTAAGGCGACATTATAGGCCTATCTCACTGCTCTCTGCTCGCCAGTTATCTAATTTGGCAAGCGACCACTGTATATAAGGGCGTTGCTCGCTTGAATGAAGCTGAATTGAGTGGTAATTATGACGGCAGTTGATATGCTAAGACTCTCAACCCATGATAAGATGCAGTTGTCGACTTCGCGTTCTCGCTCAGAGACTCCATTGAAAGATAATTAGTGAGGTCAAAAGAGCAAGAATGAACTGTATCACTGTAAAAGCGAGTAGCGCAGGTACCGTAGCATTTTGCAGATCACCAGGATGATCTTTGAGCCACAGAGGGATGAACCAAAGCGTGCTGCCAAGGGTGAGCCCTAGTAACAGAACGGCCGGGATGAAGATCTGCCAAACAGAGTGTCGCTGCTCGATGTACATACCATAAACTGTTGTTCCGGACTTCTCTTCATCTTTAAACTTCTTTGGAAGCATCTCTTTCAAGGTTGTGGAGGTGCCGCAATCTTCTGGGTGGTTAAAGAAGTACCATGCCTCACCGTTGGGGTATATATCGCCATATTCGTCTTCAAGCTTCCACTCATAGTTCTTGTCGTCTTTGGCGGGATATCGCTCTATATCTTTATGTATATGAATATGATGGCGTCGCTTCCCTTTATAGATGAAGCTCTTGAACTGCGCGATGTCAATTATTCGTCGAACTTGAGCATGGGACCGTTGCATACCCGATAGAATCTGACTCCGGTTGGCCGCTTACGGTTCCAGAAATGAGAGCTTCGCAAGGCATTGTACGACCTGCGAAGATTTTCCATGGTATCAAGATCTTTGATACCGACATCGACGGAGCAAGCCCTTGAATCGTTCGTGACGATATCGACAGATAAGAAGAGTACTGGTCTGCATTCATTCGGGGATCCTTTCTTCGAAATCATGTCCGGGGAATGTGCACCTCCGTCCTCTTCGGGCTCTTTCCCATCGTCCCTTCTCGGCCTTGTGGTTGCAGGCTTCCTGACCGTGGGTATCGATTCTTTACCATGGCCATCATTGACGGTCGTCGATTGCTTTCCTTGCGGTTTGGAGCTGGGTGCTGTCGTACGATCGCCACGTTTCGTAATATGTGGACCAGCTTTCGAGCCATCTTTATGAACACTTTGCCCATTGAGAGCACCTGCGGCTGTCGATTTCTGTCTTTTACTCCCGTCGCCGCTTACGGAATGGGGTTGTTGCTCTGTTATCTTATCAGTCTTCTGTCAGGTCCGCTTAACACGATAAATTTACCACTCGCTTCACACAACACACGCATCAAAGTAGTGCCACGCAGGAAGACAGCTGTGGGACTCACTGCTTTCGAATAACATCTCCAGCGCCAATTCAGCGTTGCACCGCGCATAATGGTATGGCTAGGAAAGAGATTCTCGGCTAATGAAGTGGGGATATCATCGTAGAAACATCGATCTGCCCTACCAGACCCGATACGAGGCTGAGAGTATATTCGTGTATAATTTGGTCTGAGCTCTTTCTCTGGCTCGGCGAGTGGCCACCATGTCAGCCTGGTACCAGCGGCGCGTTCCACAGCTTTCTTACAGAAGTCCTGTGCGGTTGACATCAGTGTTTTAGTGAACAAGATGTCGTAATCGATGTTCGTTCCCTTTGTAGAAGTGCTCGACCTGGCCCAATCCCGAAGGCTTTCTCGTAGATTCTGAAAAGCGCTACTACTAGTTATAAAGTCTTCTAGACGTTTGAGATACACTGGTTCCTCCGGTTTCTGGTCTTCCCACTCGTTACTAATGTCAGCATCGTGGTCTGATGCGTCTTCGAAGGTAGTACGAGATGCGACCTGCTGTAGAACATGGTCCAACTGTATTTTTCTCTCCGGTAGTTGTGTTAATAATTTAGACATCTCTGAACCCTCTACGCCACTCCAATACTCGTAAACACACTTCGCAGCGTAAGCAGCATTGCACCAGAAAACGTACGCCGCTCCCCTTTGATCTTTTGCTCCAGCCTCTTGTCGAAGCTCCCAGGCAAAAGTTTGGAGGAGGGTCTTAAACATGGCGACGAAAGTGTCCGCATCCAGATGCTGCAGCACGCTATGGCCCGAACGCTTGAGAGACTCATCGTTGATCAAAATATCGAGCATCTCCTCGCGGACGCCTGGCAAACTAACGATCCCCTGTACTGAGGTCGTTTCTGATAATGTTCCATAGGCCGAATCTCGAAACGAAGCGTTGTCTTCGCTGTCGGTTTCCCATACATGGGCAAACCGATATCGATATTTTTTTTAGGGTTTTATATCGATATCGATATAAGGCAAACTGAAAATATCGATATCGATATAAGCTTTATACATTAATTAGCTAGCTAACAGTCCTTAAACCACCTTATCTCCTCAATTATCTTATCGGTAAAGCCCTGAATAGCTTTATCGTCGTCTAGTTCAAGCGGAAAACCCATTCCAGACTTAGATGATGGCGTAATTAATCTCTGATGAAGCCAACTACCTATACACTCAATTTTCTTGATATTAGTATACGATAGCCTGAGTCGATCCTATGTATAGGTCCTTCTCGCACCTGAAAACACCCTCTCTGCCTCTGTAGATTCCGCAGGGATTGAGAGTATCGCAATAGCTATACAATGGAGCCTCGGATATCGACGTCTCTGATCCTTATGATACTACTATTCTAGAGGCGTACAGGATATCTATATAGGTGAAGCCTTAATAAAGACTTTAAAATCATCGTCGTCTGCAGTCTCTACTATTATGGCTAACTCGCGGCGTAGGCGATTGAGCGCATTTGAGTCGCGCCGTTAACGCTTTGGTAGTGGAGCTTCCTCTAAAATAGGGATTGAGATTATTTTATAATCCTCCTCCTAAATTGTATTAGCTTGCGTAATTGCTGGATCTACCTACTCTTGTAACTAGTTCTTCTTAATGTAGGTGGACTGCTTTGAGGGATTGAGAAGGAGGGCCGCAGCGTATATAGGCGCGTCGTCTGTGAGGGCGTAATACTTATTAAGGATAAACTAACCTATCTTGATGGTGTGGAGTATCTGATTATTATAAGTATCTAGTGCTTCGTATAGCTTCTAGTTATTTATTAGTAAAGATATGTAATAAGATATCTACTTTACCTTCTGTTGTTTGTAGTAATAGAGGAGAACGTCTATTAATTTAAGGCTCTATCTGATAGATGACTTGTCTATCTATGTATATAGAGTCGCACCTATGAATAGTTGTAAAAACTTGCGTATTTTACTAAGAATATTCCAATCCTTAGTAGTGAGCTTAATACTATCAAGCTCGTGATCGTAATTAACTATAAAGACCTTAATTGCACTCTATTTCCGTAGTGCTTTATTAATAAATATATACTACGATGACTACCGTGTTATGTTGTCGATTCCTAGCTGTAGACCTACAGCAATTATCTAGTCCTTATCGCGTTGTAATAAACGATGTAGCTAGATACCTAGATTATGAAGCTGTTCGAGTGCAGGTAATTGGCCTATACTAGAAAATTCTTGACGTTAAGTGCTAGTTTTTAGTGTTGCTCTCTAGGTCTTTCGGCCGCTAGCCTCGTCTATTGATCCATTAGAACTTAACGTTAGGGAAAACTTAGTAAAAAGTTCTTCCCTATCGACCTCCTCTACTATCTGTAGCGCAGCGATAAGAGCTTGTTTGGAAGATGCGAGAAGGAAGGCTTAAAGTGAAAGATTGATGATATAGGTAAGGTATCGTACGCGGCGTTGTTTAGGATCAAATTTTACCTATATAGGATTAGCTAGGTTACTAGAAAATGTAGTAAATTAACCTAGTACTCTTTAAGTAATTGGGATGCTAAAGATTCTAGGTAAGTATCGTTCGACGTCGCGTTATCGCCTATATGCTAGCTAACGTTTAACGTGATGTTGTACTATTTAAGAACCCTATAAATTAGGTCTACTTAAGATGCCCTAGAGTGATCTCTAGGTAACTTAATTAGACTTAATAAGGCCTTTTAAAGCTTATAGTCATAATTAACCTATTATATATAGATAGTAAGTAATCCTTTGCGATGTGGTGATGTCTAGATATCTGTTTGTAGGTGTATTGGGCTATTAGCTAGCTTAAGGATATCTCGAAGCTGATCTTAGTATAGAATATAATTAGTGGCTATGAGGCGTACGAGAGAGCGTCGGGACTTAATGAGATAATCGCTACACTTAGGATTCGTAGCTAGAAGTAGAGCTTGCATCTCTAGCTACTTAACATAGGTAAATGCTACCTAGCGTCTAGTAATTAGGCTAATTAGTACTTCCTTGTAGGCATCCCGATTGAATGTACGGCGTAGGGACGAGATGGAGGGTAGAAGATGTTATAATAACGATGTATTTGAGTCGTTTAAACGCTATTAAGATAGTATAGATAACTTAGATTAATGGTAATTGCGATAGTGAGTTATGGCGTTACTTTTAGGGATCTGTGGTCCCTATGCTGCGTGAAATTAATATCTAAATATTAAGGGACCTAAGGTTTTTCGCTTCTAACTAGGTTTGGGGGATAGATCCTTATTACGGCCGCGGGTTATAATATCCTAGAAGCTGGGAGGGTATTCGAGATCTATATGGCTAGTAGAGCTAGATGGAGTGATATTAGATAAGATAGAGGATGATATGATGTAATAGTAATAGTAATATATTAGAGTGCAAGAGATGGCATATGTAGATGATAGATGTAAGGACTAAGTTAATTAAGTAATGAAGGTATCTAGCTATCTCTATATACTATGGAGTAGACTAGGTAGTGATGCACTAGTGTAGGTAGTAATACACTAGTGTAGTAGTGATATACTAATGTAGGTAGTCGTAGGCTGTGATAATATACCGTGATATAATAGTACTAGAAACAGGTGTTTGCAGAGAATTTCTGGGTGTGGGAATGCTAAGCTTTTAAAACTGATATCGATTGATATCGGTTTAAGGGAACTATCGATATAAGGCGAAATATCGATATCAGTTTGCCCATGTATGCGGTTTCCAATCTAGCACTGTGGTTGTCGATGCCTCCAATCATTGACTTCAATGTATTAGACAGCTGCTGGTGTTCTACTTCTGATTTTGACTCGAATTTGACGAGGTTGGCGTGGTTGGCGTCAAGACCTATCGCGAAACGATCATTATGGGAGAACGGAATGATGGAAGGCGCACTATTAGCTACTTCTACTTCAGCCTGCAGTCTTCTTAGTGCGCTCTCCTGTCCTTCGCCATAGCTGGTAGGCATAGAGACATCAAGAACTCCAAACAGACAGTATGCGATGTCTTCTTCCTCGGTTGTTCGGCGGTTAACAGCCCATCGCATTCGCTCAGATGTGGTAAACTGGTTCAATCGACAGTCCTGTAATGCTGCGAGCGGGATGCTAGTGATTTCGTGTACTAGCTGGCGGAGTGATGTTTTATCGCCGATTCGCTGTCCTTCGCAGGTAAAGAACTCGACTGATCGCGGCGCAATGAGTTCTTGTAGCGTCCAACCTCGAGTGAACCATGCGCTAGCCCGGAAGGATGTCTCCCAGTCGCTACGTTGTGGTGTGTCTGTCGCAGTAGATACTGAAACATCCGACAGGAACACGTAGCATCTCATCGCGTTGCTGTACCAGCGAAACATGGAGTTGATCGATCTCGAGCGCTCACCTACGTTCCATCGATCAATGCAACACGTATCAATCCAGAAGTATTGGAGATTGTCCTGGGCTGCTTGCTGGGCGCAAAACTCAAGCTTCCGATAACCGCCTTTCTCTCTGTAGTCTTCGCGCCAGAGGTCTTCAAAGAAGATCTCCGAATCTCCCCATCTGTGCGAAAGGATAGCATATGGTGGGATGGGCTTCCCTTGAAAGTTTGTCGAGACGAGTCGCCCAGAATGATCAAGGTGGAGGAGTCGCATAACTTCCAAATTATCTAAGAGAGGAAGATGCAACAGACGAGAGCAATACAGCAGATTGCCTTAGTGTGATCAAGATAAATGTGGGATGAAATGATACAGTCGAGGCAGTTAGAGGATCATGATGCCTGTGGCAGGCCATGAAGGCAGCCTGTTGGAGCAGCACGCACGAAGGCTGACCTGGCTCAGCCCCGTAACCCCGCCTTCCGGTGAAGAAGGGAGTGGTTCCGGTCACTTCTATCCTCTCTTCTCAGGTAGGATGCACGGCTAGAACCTTTCTAACCGCAGGGTATGATCGTGCTGGCTGACTGAGTTATGTATCCTCCAGAGGAGTTAGCGCTAATCTGAGTCATGCTGCCAGCGACGCTCGGTGCCATGTTTTGACTCATGCAGAGGTGGTTAGTGTCAGCAGCAATACATTACGGCTAAGCTACTTTCAGCCCAAGGCTTGGTGCTCTCCTTACAATGCATTCTTGCAGACGGGGTTTGAATTAGTATAGAAGCACGCCAATACATTAGATAGAAGTACAATTCTCGGGATAAGTCAGCCATGTTATAAGATATAAGCTGACGGAATTTCATTAAAGGGTACAAGCGTTCAGCGCACTTACTGCTGATCGAAGGCAGACGATCGCATAGCTGTTGTAGCAACCTGTTGTATCGCACGGTAAGCACAGCATATTCTTAAGAATTTTTTAGGCTACACTAGATTTTAAGGTAATAGTTTGCTATTCTGAGAATATCTGTCCCTAAAATTTACTTAAGATTTTGTTGTACAGAGTAGAAGCTGTAGCGTCTCGCTACGCAGGGTGTCTCGCTACGTAGGGACGGACGTCACATTTCAAAGAAGGAAATTACGCCAAAGACATGGGTACATGTATATTGGAAGAGGCAGTTTATGTAGTTGCAGAAGTGTGAGAATCCAAGGGGGGGACTGTTTCTAGGGATCTTTAAGGCAACCGAGGTCTAGAAGCCTTGGAATTTACTCGGAGAGAATATGCATTCATTTCTATTACTACTTGTCGACCTAAGAGCTCTGATCTTGATCGCTAACCACAAGAACGATCCCAAACAGCAACTATCACTAGGGAGGATCTAGATCTTGCTATCAGCTCCCAAAATACTTCGAGCATTAAACATGTTCTATTGAAGTTAAGAGGATCTTGTGAGGCTGGAGGTTCGTTCGCTACTCCCTTCAACAACGCAATGCCCAACCCGTGACTTACCCTTTGAAGTAACGGCATGTACGTGAATATCATACCTGAGATTTGGCGGCTCTTTTACAAACTGACTACGAGATCTTGAGGATAGAGATCGTAATCTACTAGCTATGTCGCGAACTAATGGCCGTAACGTAGCGAAATTGGCTGCAACGACCGAAACCCCAACTTCGACCGTAGACCATAGAGATATATCAACTGTACTGTAAAGGAAGTCCGCGCTTTTGAAGTATTTGATGTACGGCATGCGCACGATGGCGGCGTAACTTGCTCTAATAATAGATTAGCGATTGCCTTTGCATCGAAAAACTACAGTGGAGACTTACACACACGCCATGCCAAGTAGCGGAGCAATAAGCAGTTTTTCCCGCCTGTCGATGTTTAGTTTCCAAACTAGAATTCCCACCAGCACCCCGAAGGTGACATCCGTCAATGCTGCCACTGTGCCGTAAAGATAAGTCATCTGTATTATTATGTCCATCCTCAGGCATTTCCCATCCGCTCCAGCCAGCCGTGTCCAAAAGAATTCAATCGGTTGGCACTGAAATACAGAAAGGAAGAAATAGGCAAACCCTACAAGAGCAGTGAGGATAGTGAATATGTATATTGCGACCCGGTGAAGGGTAATGGTTGATGTCAAACGTAGGAGGAAGAACCCGGCAGAAATTTTCGCTAGAGTTATTTTGCTCGCGAATGCAAGGAAGCATAGATACCAGCACTGCATAAGTTAGCATCAAACTGATTTTGGAGAAAAGGACCCGCTAAGTATCTTACTCGCATTGCGTGAAGGGAATCTGAGAGTGAAATGTCAGATGTATGCCGACCGGTACCGTAATGAATGCCTGTAAGAAGAGTAATTGTATACCACATGTGCATGATCTGTCGTACAGTCAATCTTCCTGACAATCTGCAAATTTACGTGGATATACTAACGAATGCGACTCCCATGAAGCTATCATCCCAGCCCCAATTCTTGATGATTTTAATACGGACATAGCAACGCAAGGTCGTGGTCAAAATGCTTAGGACACCAAGGGTGGCAGTGGTTGCTGCAAGCTTTTGGGGCAAAGGAGGTCCCATTGTGGGGCGAGGGATGAGATGACGCTTCAACGTAACGGGAGTGGGGTGTCTTCATATTCTATTCTATGGGTGGAGTACGAAAAAGCATTGGTTCCAAATAAGACATGACTGTATCGTTAGTGTACAAAAGAGGATGTACGAGTTGATGGATCGGAGTGGTCGGGTGAACACTGGAATCTTCTTCCTAGAAAAGTTAGTTGCAACATAATGTTCGTCTGTGTGCAGAGTTTAGTGTCGACCACTTGCATCAGCGCAGATCTTGAATCTGGGCGGGGCGGTCCAAGCTTCACGTCGACCACTCTGATTCGACCATGTTGTGGGGCAATCGGTGAGATCACCCCACACGCACGAGCCAATCCGATTATTAGGGGCTCGTTTACCAAAAGCGAAGAATACAAACAAAGGTTGATGCGCGATGGCTGCTATGTTCAATAAATTTTAGCACCGTGGGAGCTACCTAAGTAGCTGTGACTGACCAATAATGAATACAACCCTGCCCTCGAAGACCAGGATTTATCCGCCTGTTGCGTGATGCTTTCCACCACATTTCCCCTTACATATAATAGGCCGACAGGTACGTGATAACGTTTTTCCACCAGCGCACGCTCCACACAGTGCCAATATAAGATCATTTCGATCGATTCTCTTCCCATTTGACCCCTTTCAAGCTAAAGCTTTTGAGCCTTGATTTGTAGTGCGACGGGGCTTGCAAAATGCAGTCTTTGATTCTTGCCGAAGTGACTTAGGCTGCCCTTGGGGCCAGGGCTTGTCCCTGGGCATCTGGTAGCTCATTGATGTCAAGATATTCCTCCAGGTATTCATTAGATACCAGGGTTGCCTGAGCAAGATTTTTGACAAATATTTATCGAACAGCAAGAAGTTTCCCTCTCATGTTCGTCGCAGCTGCGGAATTTCTCGCTGATGACAGTTGAACTATGCTCTTAAGTTAGCGAGATTAAACTTGGTTAACACCTCGTGACATCTCTTGCATTGCAGGTCTGAATACTAGATACACCAATCTCAAGGAGCTTTGTCGAGAGGAAAATTCCCTCGTTGTATTTTCCAGCTGACTATTGACCAGTATGTCACAAATTAGAACAATTTTGATACGACCAACCTGTAGGCCTTCGGCTTGGAGCAGTAGAAACAGATTTTAAGAAAAGGGATTTGCGTTTCGTGATGATGCCATTGAGCACCAAAATCAGTATTTGTGCATTCATCACAACTGTCGACGACGAATTGTACTGTCAATAAATTATTTTGGTAACTTCAAGCCTAAGTTAGGCCAATAGTTAAAACTTTCGGTCAAATATAGCCAATGAGTTAATCGGCTATCAGGAATTTTACAATGGTAGGGAGTTTAATTCAATTCAACGTGCAGGTTTGTGAGTAGAACCTATTTGTTCTGGGAGTCAGCTACGCGAAAGACAAGTTGGAGTGGTTGTTGCATCCCCTTTTTCAGGTGTAGCTCAATCTAAGTTATTGGGATTGGTTTACTATGTTTGCTAGAATCAGCCGAATCATGGATCTAATCCAGTCGGCTTGAGGAAAAGATCCTTGCATTGCTGGTTCTAGAACTCTCTGCATTCTAGCTCATACGGTACGTAACGCCTTGATAGTTATTCGAGACCGTTTTATGTATTTCCTCTTATCGTTTTGTTAAACCATGTAGTCGAATGCCTATGACGCTTCTTATATTCAATTTAGAGTGCCTACAGCTTTTGCTGTAAGCTCTCGAGAATATCGCCCAATAGTATGCTAGTCTGCTTATTCTGGACAAGAGTGACAAGCGCTATACTTGCTTCTACCCTTTTTAGCTGTTGAAATCAAACATTCGGCATCACTTTAGGGGAGCGATAGTATTGTTCGATATCTTGTCTTCCGGGAAAAAGTGACGGTACGGTCATTTGAGAAATATTTGTACCATGGGGGACTTACTGAAGTCTTATTTGCATTATAGCGGTAAGAAAGATCTAACTATCTTGGCAATATAATGTATGACCAGACAAGAACCATTTGGAATTGCATCGTTGGTGTAGGGACTTTGAGGAGACCCCACGTTTATATGGCTGCATCTCGTTCGTTATGATGGTTGATACAACCATACCTACTCAATTATAGTTCTCTATATTGAATATTATTGTTGATCAACTTTTCAAATATACGAGTGTACTTGATTGACTCTACGCAAAGGGAAAGATCTCTATATTTCAAGATCTAATGTATAAATCAACACTGTTTCTACTCGAATCCCCCCTTAAACTATTAGATAGTATTAGTTTGGTTTCTTCGATCCGGGAAGCTCGCCATATGCAAGAAACTCAGTCCCAATAGCCCTCATAATGATGCTGACATATTTCTCGTAGTTATTTAAAAGCATACTATACGAAGGATACTTGAAGAAGTAATCGTAATCTATAAACAACGTTTGTTTTTTGATGTAAGGAATGCATAACGAGAATGCAGGAAATTCACTTTTCTCGCTGACCAGTTCCTCAAGTTTCGATCTGCTCATATCCTGCCTTGCCAGACCTAGCACATCAATTCGAGCTTTTTTATACATCGATGTCATGGGCTCCCATCCCCGCTCTGTGTATTCTGCCCGAAGACCCTTCTTGAAATTGGTATCCAACGCAGGGTCAAGATCAAACGCGCTCGCCTCAAAGTATTTTGGGTATTGGGTAGTACTAAATTGGCCAATAATAATAACGGCGCTATAGTATGACTGTCAGAGGGGTATGCCGGGTATGGCCAGAGCCAACCACGTATCTTACGCAAGATCACCTTGTTGTTGTAGTAACTTTACTAACAGCAGAGGATAGATTCCACATATCCTTCGAAACAGACCGCCAAAGACCTTTCGTGCATGAACGTCCGCGTGTTTGGTCAGACAGGTGTAGATTACTCTTCCAAAGTCTTTTCGACATATATTGGACTGCAAGATCAGTAGAGAATTGCAGGGCGAAAGGTGACGTTGAAGATCTTATTGCGGTGTTGCATGCAAGCATGCCCCAACAGCGGAAATGGAACAGGGGGTTTTTCCTTCCAGTGGCAGCCACACTTCCTAGCTCACACGCCCAGAAGCTAGATGGGATGGCCTCCATAGCGTCCATTCAAGCTTTATTGGAATTGCTTCTTGTCGCTCCTGCAAGAACTTCAACGCCATTGAAACTAGACACAGAGAGGAAAAAAGAGCTAAGTGACACTATAAACGCTCTTGTGGGCTCATTCGCCACGCCAATTACCAGCAGTATTGGCTGGGTGTCATTTCACAGAGCTGTGGCAATCTATGGTACCTTACCCTTTTCAAATCCTCCAAGTATACCTATTTACTAATCTAACGGCAAGCCGCTTCTACTCACAGAACTGGCAGCTTTCCTTTCGTCCCTGTTTCCTAACAAAAGGCTTGGTGGTGGCATCTTCTTGGTGGAATGTTCCAGATCTTTGCCACCAGCAGTAAGTGTTGTGCCTCATAGCCCACTGCGCAATCTATTGACGATCTTAGATTACAGGAGCGCAGCTGCTTAGCGGGAAATCTTGTCTTAGCATTCCTCAATTTAACCAACTGGGCCTTGTACTTCCGCACCCGTTTATAGACGCACTCTCGCTGCTGTACCAAGGTCAGCCGACGGGTATGCGGTGTTCAGATTTAAGAGATCAAATCTTTGGAGTTTAGAATACGCTATCTATACACCTTGGGGGTGCTTCTATCTGGTTTGATAGAGGACTAGAGAAAGGTAGTCTTTCTGTGAATGGTTTGGATAGCCTTCCTTTTGTACCAGATCTATTTGAGATATGGGGGGAATAAAATCATATAGGCAGGCAAAATACAATGAAATTACTGATTTCTTGCTTCTTTATCTCTAGGTAGCGTACTTACCCAACCTTACATTATATGTCCCATGTCGACACCTAGATTGGTCAAATGGTGAAATCGTTCTGTTAGATTTGTATTGTGTTCACTTCTAATATACTCGAGGTTAAATCATTGGCTCAGCTTTATGTCGTACATACTGCGGTTCAGCTAGCCTGCTTCCAACAAACATCTTGGCAGAGCCTAATATTATACCGCAAACTAAAATGCAGGATATTTGCTATATTTGTGAATACTTCGTATAATGAACCTTCGTAGGAATACTCTTTGTCGCCGAGCCACATGACCATCAGTATTGATGACAATGTACTTGAAGTGATGATATCACAGGAATAATTCAGTATCCCAGTTTAGGAAAAGATTGATAGATAGAAATGCAAATCTAGCTATAGTACTCGTCTAACCACATTCGCAACTCCCCTATTGTAGGATAGTCTAAGAAAAGGCTACCACTAACAGTTACATTAAGTTCTGTTCGCAACTTTTCCGAGATAACTAGTGACATGAGACTATCGACACCTAAATTGGCGAAATCAGCATCGTCTACCAAATCCTCGAGTTCGAGTGCTGCCTCATTGGCAATGAGTAGCAACGCCTTGGCTGTGGTGGAATTGGCTGAAGTTGATGAGGCCGCCACCGGCTCCTGCTTAGGCATCGGCGGTGGTGGTGCAGGCGTCTTTGATGCCAATGCCGGTTGTTTAGATGCGCTTGGTGTAGCGTGTCGCATGATAGGCATGTCGTTGTGGGTTGGTTTGCTCATAGAATCAGCTAAAGCCATGGGAGTAGCTACCTTTTCAACCTTATTCTCCTTGTGTGAGGTTTTGTCGGGGGGCGAGAAGAATCGACTTAGCAAAATGCGAGGGTATCTACGGAACTGGATGCCGCCGACCATGCCAATGATGTGAGAATTTTCTCTCTGCATGATGTAGACATCGCCCAAATACACAGAAGGATCCTCTTTAGTCGGAATCATCTTGACATATGATATGTACTTGGCACCCGCGACTAAAGGCTCAGCAAAACGCATGGACTTCCAGCCTGGAGTGACGCAGTAATTGTTTTGTGTGTCGATCGCGTCTGAACAGTTCATGACGAAGCCGGCCAGATGTGCGACACTGTCAATGAAGTACGGTGGAACGGTCCAAGTACCAGTCTCTTTGTCTGTGAGCTGCACATTGGCGTATGCCTCGAGGTCGTTTACGATGACCGACTGCATTCCGCGGTACTTGTCCGCATAATCGACAAGATTGCTAGCAAACAGCATATAAGCCATACGGCGAGAGAAACTGTTCGCTTTGCCCTCAATGGCTAGGTCCTTGAGCGCCTCAATGCGTCCATGCACTAAGTGAGCCATCGTGTTCCATGTAGAAAGCCAGTCTGATGAATTTTCGATGAAGACATTAGCAGTTGCAAATTGTTCACATGCGCTGCCATCGCTGCTGTCAACATTTTCCCAAGTCATATCGATCACACCAGAGTCAATATCCACAGTGCTTGCGCTCACGCGAATCACCTGGGACTTGCTGGTATCACTGTTAGCCACTAGCCCTTTAGTCACGACAAGGTTCGCTATATTTAGTTTGACGTCCTTGGCATTTGGATAGAACTTGCGGTACAAGTAGTAGCCGAGGGTGTAGGCGATATCCGCGTGTATGGACTGAGTGTTGATAACTTAGTATGCTGTTAGAGTTTCTTTATGGAATGGACTTACCGATGTGACAACTCCGCAATTATTCATACGATGGCCGTGAGCTGCAGCAAGGAAGTCTTTCTGCATCAAATCCGACTGCATCACAACCACTCCCGCAGTACCATCTGTGTAACTCTCTATGACTTGCTGTACTGTTGAGGTTTGAATCTCACTTCGCGCGGATGACACAGAAACCCCCAAATCACTCTTAGGCTCTTTCGTCTTGTCGTAGAAGTTATTTCCCTTTGTAAGACACCAGTCGCCGTTATATTGCAGCCAGTAGTTCTTCTCACTCCAGGAATATGTTGGCAAATCCAAAAGACGAAGATGAGCTTCAAAGGGGCGGTGGAAGTCGCTCCAGTTTATTGTAATTCCAATTTGGTGCAAAATAGCCGCGCTCTCGGAAATAGTGGTCCAGTTATCAATACCGCGACGAATTGAAGGAATAGCTACCAGTTGACTGTTGGGCATGATAGATTTGATAAAACCAGTGCAAACTGGGTGCGGCCCGATCTCAATCCAGACTGTTTCATCACTAATAGTGGAAATCTGTTGGGCACTCTCCAGAGCTGATACAAATTCAACAGTCTCACGACTTGCGCGGCGCATGTAGTTTGCGTTCAGTGTCTTTCCGTCGAAAATTACCTTGCCGAGCAGTGGGGAGATAACTGGCAACTTCGGTTCCTGGAACAACACGCCGCTCTTACAGGCTGCCTCGAAGTCTTCAAGGACCGGATCCATTTGCTCAGAGTGGAAGGCAAAGGCAACATCCAGTCTAATGCAACGGAAGCCAGCTGCCTCAATCGATGCGACTACACTATCCATCTGTTCCTGGGTACCGCTGAGTACCGTATCCGAAGGCCCGTTGACGCACGCAACGGTATATGGCCGGTCTCCTGCTACCTTTTTAATCTGCACCAGACTGGCACGAACGGCCACCATTGTGTGACTTCCAATCTTGCATTTCTCAGATAACATTTGAGCTCGGCGGCCAACCATGAATATTACATCGCTCGCCGTGATGACGCCGGCAATGTGTAAAGCGGCGTACTCGCCAAGTGAGTGACCGACAACAAGGTCTGGCTTCACCCCAAGCGACATCCA
Organism: Phaeosphaeriaceae sp. PMI808; assembly: GCA_021365335.1. NCBI lineage: Eukaryota > Fungi > Ascomycota > Dothideomycetes > Pleosporales > Phaeosphaeriaceae > Phaeosphaeriaceae sp. PMI808. The sequence goes on from JAJTIZ010000064.1 coordinate 156,990, forward strand.
GTATCTCGCCAAAGCAATCTCCATACATACCAAAGCTAGTTGGGTGATGACTGGGGCGTGGGCGTGATCTTGGGGATGAGAACCGTCAAGGGCACAGACAAATGATGGGAAACCTTGAGCTTGTGCGAGAGAGTCGAGGAGATTGACCTCTTTACGGAAAGTTGGAGAGTGGGAGTACAACTCCAGACTCATTGATTTGTACGAGGCTCCCTGACCAGTGAAGGCAAATGCGATTGGTGGAGGGCCAGACTTCCCGATAGGCTTAAGGTTTTCGACCTTGGCCAATCTAGCAGTTAATTGCTTCCGGAGGCCGCCAATATCTGCGACCGCAACGGCCAAGCGATGGCTGAAATGATACTTGCGTGCCGTTGTCGTATACGAAAGGTCGGAGAGGCTAATATCCTCACAGTTGTCGAGATAGGAGATGAGGTTTTCGATATTACCAACTAAAGAGACCTTGGTCTTGGCCGATATAGCGACAACAAAAGTACTGCGAGGATCATCAACTTTGGTCATCCGTGTGGGCGCCTCTTCGAGAACCATCATAGTATTTCCACCAGCGGCACCAAAATTGTTCACCGCCGCAATCCGTTTCTTGCCTGCAATTTGGGGCCAAGACGTCTTTTCAAATGCGATGTGAATATTACGCTTATCAAAATCTTGAGGAAAGCGAGGATTTATCTCAGTTTTGATACCAATATGTGGAGGTATGGCATTCTTCTGGAGCATAGTCAATACCTTTATCAGGGCAGTCGTGCCCGCAACTGATTCACCATGACCGACATTGGCCTTGACGCTTCCTATGTGTAGTGACTGGTCCTTGCTGCGACGTTTGATTAAAGGCGCATATACATCCAAGACGCCTTGCATCTCCTCGTAGTCACCGGCTTGGGTTCCAGTTCCATGTAGCTCAATATAAGACACATCCAACGGGTCTATGCCCGCCTGGCGAAGTACTTGCCGGGCTAGGTATGCTTGATGACCCGCATGAGGGTGTGTGATTGAAACTGCCTCCGCTGAGTGGTTAGTACCGGCAGCGAGTACAACGCCTAAGATGTTGTCATTGTCCGCCTCGGCATCCTCGAGTCTTTTGATCACAAGCGAGCCGACTCCGTCAGCACGACAATATCCGTCTGCAGTGGCATCCCAGGTTTTACAGGCATTGTGACCTTTGGTAAGGAAGTGACCATTACACAGACCAGCAAATCCGTCAGGGTTCGTTAAGACGTTAACTCCACCTGCTACGGCCATGTCGACTTCGCCGTTCCACAATGCTTGGCATGCAACCTAAATCAGACAATAATCAGTTCTCGTACTTAGGTCGTCTTCAGGCCATGACTTACCTCGATCGCTGCAAGCCCTGAGGAGCAGGCGGTATCAATACTGTAGCTTGGGCCTGAAAATTTGAAAAAATAGTTAATCCGACCTGGGCCGAAGGCTCGACACCCACCAGGGATATAATAAGTGCTGACCTCCTGGCCCTGGTTGACCTCACGATAGTCATCAGCTGCCTGCCCATAAAAGGTTCCTATGCGCTGTAGCTGAGTAGATGCCGTCCGATTGCCAACGTAGCCAGACCGCTCTAGAGCTTCGAATGCGGTTACAAGAGATAGTCGCATCTGAGGATCAACAACTTGAGCCTCGCGGGGGACATATTGAAAAAGGGGGCATCGAACAAGCCAGGCTCGTCAATAAAGCAACCATACTGGGTCATGGTCTTGTTGAGTTGTTTCCCGGTAGGGTCGTAATGTGTATCAATATCAAAGCGATCGGCTGGTATTCGTCGCGATACATCAAGCCCCTGCTCAAGAATCTCCCAGAACTTTTCTGTATTTGTCGCACCGCCAGGAAGCCTACAGGACATGCCAACAATCGCAAGCTTTGCTTGCGCCGTACTGCGAGGGATTGTATTATCTGACAGCGTCTGAGTAATCCATGTCGAAAGGTTGTTAACAGAGATATCAATATTGGAAATGTTAGTCTTAAGGCTCTTGCTGAGGTCGTTCAGAGACAATGAATTGCCAAACATGTGTAGGACCGCCTCAGAGGAACTGGCACACTTGGCTGCCTCAACAATTCCGTCTATGACATGATCCCAGCAGATGGGTTGAGTTAACAGTTCTGTTAATACACAGATATAGAGTTCCTCTGCGTCTTTGGCCAGGTATGGCTGACCGGTGCTGGATGAATAGACACTCATAACTGGGCGAGTCTCCACGGACACGGTATATAGTGATTCCTCACTACGATCAAGGATACTCGTGACATCGCTTTCATTATAGACGTGTGGTGCGTGACATAAGCCTCCAAATACGGGAAGGGCGATTGACCGGGTATCGCGAAAGTAACGTGATTTATGGAAGATTGTCTTGAGCCGTGTCGGGGGCCCGCTGATGGTAATTGAGGTTGGGCTGATAGCACTGACAAAAATTTTGGCCGTGTCTGGCTCTTCTTCGCTGTTATGTATGGTGTCAAGCTCCTTTTGGGCAGCAGCAGGTTCGACATTGTGTATCACATATGCCCAGGTCTCTAGAGGCCCTGATAAGTCCCGAGCCTCCAGATTCTCTGAGACCCCTTGAACGTGAATGCCCATGCGAAATGCGAGACGGACCGCATCTGCACCAGCCAACGGTAAGTCAGTTGGCATGGGTGACAGTGCGACGGCCGTTGATGCCAGTAACCCAATGCCCATCCCGGCATTGAACGTACTGGAGTAGTTACGAAGCATCTTCGGGTGTCTCTCGACATAGCTGCACGTGAATATTAGCCAGAGTATTGCGATAGACTCTAGTCACTCCCTACTTACCCAATATACGCTCCAATCTGCGCTATCGTCAGGAGTACACCCATGACTGCCCCACAAAGAAGACCCTCTCGCAGATCATTATGCTCAGCCCAGCTTAAAATAGTCTCAAAAGGTGGAACATGTCGCTTTATCTCAGACGGAAGCCTGCTCACTTCTTCTTTGATGGCTTTTGTAGACTTGGCAATGAAGCAAGCTAGGAGTGGATGCCTGGCATCCTTGCTTTGAAGATGCAGTTTGCGAAAAACATCCTGTAAATCTTCCTTTGGCAGATCGTTGCCGAAGTAGACGACTTCGAGCTTGCTCATCTCGAGCGAGCTTGGCGTGAGAGTCTCTACTGTCATCGGTCAGGCTAGAGAGAGAATGTATAGGCAACTGTAAAAGCGCAGAAAGAACCAGGGTACGGAATATATATGTGTATTGGCGACTCGATAAATGGGAAACGCTCGGGCGAAGAGACGACAGTTTCCTACTTCAAGTCTGAATCTGCTGCAGCGCTGGTTTATGTTTTCTAATTGGCATAAAGCAGCAGTAAATAGTGTCTCTGGAAATTCACCGTCTCACACTTATTTTAATTTTTACTAATCCCCATTCGTATTTGTTTTTTCCGTATTGTAATGCGGGACAATCCTAAGTTGTTCTGGTGGGAGATTGGTACGGGAAGTTTGCGATGCGCCCTATAGATCTAGCCGTTTCCATTTTGCCCCGGTTGGTTAGTTAGAAATTTGCTCTGGGAATATGAGATCGGAAAGGGAATTTTAATAGGAACTGAAGAGTCAACCTTTTTTGCTAGATTTTAGGGCTAAAGTATGTTCTGAGTTCCGCTGTACCATTCAACTGTCCGTAGTGGTCATACGTTTATTACTATTCTCTAAGCTGATATTTTTCATGCCAGCTGTCGTAAGTATCTTCGCAATCTGTGAAGTGATTGTGGGCTTACCACGTGACCAGATAATGATCGGGCTCCGAGGACACTACAAATATCCGATACCTCAGCTCGCAGAGTTTGGCACAGTGTCTCAGTTTCTGGCCACACCGATAATCGAAATATTCACAAAGTATGAATACCCCGGACGCCTAACTTGAAACTTGTTCTCACATTCCTTCGAGTTGTATTTCTTCGTCTTGTAATACATTACATTCGCTATACATTGTTGACAAGTCATTAGGCATACTCTGTAAAGCAAATTTGCAGCCTCTGGTTTCCCCATTGCTATCTGCCGCTTGGAACACTGAAAACTTCTATCTCATCAGCACCATCAATGAATTCCGAAGTGGAGTCCATCCTCATGGAGGGCGACAAGGGTGGTTACCGCCAGATAAATAAATCACTTAACATTGGTGCTTTTGAAGACTACCTGAAGGGCCAAACAGCAAAACTCCCGGTCCTGCCTGATGTCGAGCAACTCTCTCCACGTGTTCTTCGCGTGCTTGGCCAAAATCCAGGAAAATTTACTTTGCAAGGCACAAATACATATATTGTTGGAACGGGATCGCATCGTCTAATTATCGATACCTCCGGTGGCGAGCCAGAATGGGCCGATCTGATCAAACGCACACTTGATACAAGAGGCATAACATTATCTCATGTTCTCATTACACATTTTCATGGCGACCATTCTGGAGGTGCTCCTGACCTTGTCCGGATGTACCCCTCACTTAAACACTCTGTATATAAGAATGATCCTGAGAAGAACCAACAAAACATCACAAACGGCCAGATTTTCCGCGTAGACGGTGCGACTATTCGAGCTCTACACGTTCCGGGACATTCAACAGATCATATGTGTTTCGTCCTCGAAGAAGAGCAAGCAATGTTCACCGGTGACAATATTCTTGGCCATGGCACTAGTGCAATCGAAGATCTAGGGGTTTTTATGACCAGCTTGCAGAAGATGCTCGATCAGAATTGCAAAATTGGTTATACTGCGCATGGAATAACGCTTAATGATCTCGCGAGCAAGATCAAAGGAGAGTTGTCTACTAAACTAAGGCGCGAGAGACAAGTTGTCCAGGCTTTAAACCGTGTACGCAGTCGTGGAGAGAGAAGTGCTTCAATTCAAGATGTCGTCGCCGAGATCTATGGGCTCTCACTAGACGAGCAGACCCGGACTCTGGCACTAGAACCTTTTACTGATGAGGTGTTGCGAAAACTAGCAGGTGATGGTAAAGTTGCGTTTGAGAGGAGATCAGGAAAGAAAAGGTGGTACTCTGTTGAGCAAGCTGCACCACGCCGTGGCTCCACTTCAAAGACATCGACGATAACGCAAGTCTCTATTAGTGCTATTACGATCTGATTTCATCTATGGGTTGTAAAGGTCTTCTGAGTTTAGACAATACAGTTTTTCTGACATATCTATTTGATAATTCATCACACATTGAAGTATCGCGTTCAGGTAGAGGAGTGTTGCTAGTGAAATGATACTGCAGAATAGTTGAATGCCCAGCATATTAATTGAGACACCACAAGCAGAGGGTGTAAGCAAAATGTGTAGTTTGCCTCAATATAAATCGGCTGTAAAGTATTTGGCTGCATGCACGCGTCGCTACATTCAACTGCGGGTTTGTGACTGCTCGCAAAAGGATGTTCGGCGTGGCTTAGGAGTTGATGTCATAGATGAGTAAAAAATTCTTTGTGCGACAGAAAACATGTAGAACTCCATATGTCATTCAGCGCGGCTATAGTATAGTTTCTTCTGAATTTGTATTGCTCATTCTAGATCTTGCTGGCCCTTACATTCTATTAACTCTCCGTGTCATCAACAACAACACCATCTCGAATAAACTCTGTAATCCATCCTATAGTCATTTGGCTCCTCTTTGTATCCGCAAATTTCTCATGATCTCCCACTAAGTATTGCTTATACCAAGGGTCCTGCTTCATTTTCTTGTAATCATCTACGTCCTTGAAAACAACTTGGCTGAAACAGTCAAAGTCAGCAAGATTGCACATCTGATGGTCGAAAAGTCGGTTCATCAGGGACCGACTTTCAACTGTGTTGTGTATCTTTTTTCATTAATTTAATACTAAAACGTATTGGAGTAGTGGGTGAATTTACCATGGTCCATCGCTTAACACCATATTTAACCATCAGGTCTTTAGTCATTGGAGCAGAAACCTTGGTCATATGATGTCTATAGTCCTCTTCGCTCATTCCGGGCTTTTTATAGCCACATATAGTTAGACAAAGAAAATGGTTGTCTGGATTACCAGGAGGTGATGGCGGAATCTCGTGGTCATCGGTATTGGATGTGCTAGTCATCGTCAGGCAGGTTCGGTTTGTGGCTAGTGGGGTCCTTTGTCGTTAGAGTACAGTATGATTGAGGTAAAGCAATTTGAGTGCCGTATTTCTTATCTTGTCGTTTCAGAGCCCACTTGTTATTGCTACAATTCGCGATTTGAAGACCGTCGGGCCATTTTTCGGATGCCGACATTAATCATCCGGCCTTTGTGCGAGTTTGTACTAACTGCGCTATAAGAATTAGACATATCTTACAATGGAAATTCAATATTCAACTCATAATTACTTACAGTAAACAAAATGGGACATCTCGGCGGTATACAGAGTATGGCTCTTGTGTCCGGCTCATTTCTGTCAGGTAGGGGCACATGACGCTTTATCTCATTGATACTCGTTAAATAAATTCGCAGGTGCAATGATGAGTTTATCTTTCATCACGATGCCTGTACTTGTCAACACATCGCTATCTACCGCCCAACTGTGTTCCGTGTGGTCGCAGATATATGTCCGTGGGCGCGGGCTGTTGCCAGCACTAGCTATAATGACATGTGCTCTGTATGGCTATGCCTACAGTACACAAAAACGGCCAAATTCATCAAAAGCATTCCTTTTAGCGGGTGCGATAACAATCGCTATTGCGCCGTTCACATGGATTGTCCTGGCCCCAACAAACAACAAGCTTTTCGCCCTGCAGGCGGAGAGCCAGGGAATGACGGCATTTTCGAGCGGCTCTGAGCCTGCAAGGGAACTTATAGTCGAATGGAGCCGCTTGCACCTTTTTCGCTCACTTCTACCGTTGTTTGGTGCTGCAATAGGAATGTCATTCGGGTCCTTCCGTTGATACAATCATCCGGTGTTCGAGACAAACAGACCGTAGAAGCGCCTTGGCCGGGAAGGCCACAGTCTCGATGGAGTAAAATTTCATAGTTGACATTATATGTCAAAAATGTGCGGAAATGGTATGATTTTCTTGGTAGTGCTTGATACTTGCAGGTTAGGAAACTCTATCGTACTTCAGGTTGACCGCGAGCTGGGAGCTTTGCGAAGCCAGTGATGTCGGAGGATTCTTCGGGGATAAAGTAGTGCCTATATTATAAGGGCATTAAATAATAGTTTCCGCTATCTATCATGACATTTGGCTATACGGTTCCTTGATTGCTTCGTAGTACTTCACGCATCTTCTGTCCATCACCCATTTTCAGTTCTTGGCCATACCGATCTTTACTCTTCTTGATATCTCCTTTCCAATGGCCATAGCTAGGATGACAAGAGGAACGGCCAATAGCCTGCCATCGAAAGATGTGCCCAACCCGCACCTTTCCGAAACTGAATCAATCTTTGTGCACCTGGAAAGAGGACTCCAAATAAACCCTCATATGCCAGCCGTCATCTGTATGAACCAAAGGGCTGGATACCTTTCACGACTATTCAAAGATGATGACTCTTCTGATGAGTCTTCCAGTCATAAAGCGAGGTCGGAGATCAAGGATTGCCTATCAATCACATACATGCAGCTATTGACAGCAGCTCAACGTTTAGCCACCAAATGGACGAAACAGGGCCTCAAATCGGGTTCGACCATTCTTCTATGTGTTCCCAATGGCGGCGAGTTTTGCATACTTTTATGGACCTGCGTCTTGATGAGACTAACAATGGTTTGCGTGGACCCATCCCTTTTGGATGCAAATTCACATGCGGACCTCAAGGGTGTACTACGTTCGCTTAAGCCTTCGATCATCGTAATTCCTGACCTACTAGGAACGGTTTCAGTAGATATAGCGATCGAGGAGCTTCATCTTGCGCGTCCCCTCCGCATCTTACTAGAAGAAGAATCGTCAGGCAGTGAATGGCGGCCACTTTCGGCCTTTTCAGACGCAAACATATCGGATGAAGATGTCCATGTCTTGCTTGATCAAGCTAGAAATGACAGCCGTCATCGGATTCATTCGATTCTTTTCACCTCCGGTACTTCAGGTAAACCAAAAGGTTGCCCGTTACGTGTCGGCGGTCAAACTCACTTTCTGAAGTCTTGGTCGTGGTTGCTGAATGAACACAATTCCTCACGAGCACTACAGCAGGCGCACAACTCCCGAGCGATTGCGCCAACGCAGATTTTACAGACGTGGAGCACAGGTGGCACGGTTCTGATGCCCAGTCGCAGCTTTCACATTGAAGATACAATAGTAGCGATCGACACGTTTGGCGCGACATTTGTTGTTCTTTCTCCCACGATGGTACATATGATAGGTGATCAGATTCAATCTCGGCCAAATATCAATCTGAAATCGGTTCGAACAATTCAAATTGGAGGGGACGCAGTGAACAAGACGGTCCTTTTAAAGTGTGCTTCTCTATTTCCTAGCGCACGTATATGCACGCATCACGGCATGTCTGAGGGGGTGGCAGCGTTCAGGTGGCCATTTTTTGACATGCCAGTGTCACAAATACCATTTCTGGGCGAGACATGTCCGACGGGTACGGTCGCTGTAGGGTCTACAGTACGGTTATGGAATACGGAGAAGCAACGTGCGGCGACCATGAACGAGCAGGGTGATATGCACATACGCAGTTCGAGCATCATTCACCACTACCTAGGTGGCGATGCAGAGAATTCATTTTACAATGATTCCGAGGGACGATGGTTCGTAACCGGAGACAAGGCTTTTATGGATCACAACAGAATAGTCTACATACTTGGCCGCAGTCAAAATATGATAACACGTGCTGGCGTTGGTATCATGCCTGGCCCACTTGAAAGCTTAATTGAACAGTTTCTCGATACTCAGGCAAGTGTTTCTCTATTCATAATCGTAAGCCATACCATGCTCTAGGCTAACAATGCCTCGTGTACAGACATGCGTGGTTGGAATTCCAGACACGCAACTTGGAGAAGCGATGTACGCAGTGGTCAAGAATCGGAATGGCAAGACCAAGGAAGATATCATTCAGCACATTAATGATTGTTTAGGGGAACGATACGCGCTGGATAAGGTGTTGGCCCTGGAAGAACTTGGATTATCCGAGTTTCCAGTCAACCGAACATTCAAGATCATCAGGCGCAGTGTCCAAGAGGCTATTTCAAGATCTCTAGGTACCTTAATTGTATAAAACTGCATTGATTATCGAAGCACCTGCCCTTTAGCATATTCTATCTCATCTTGCCTGATTTACTTCATTTGCTGTGATAATAAAATTACGCATTGCGATTTTGGTTATTATCATCCTACTAAAAAAAATAACTTAATGCTGAAGTACATTCGGACTATTTGGATGAAAGAATCCTCCGAAGTGAGATGCGTTGAGAGAAAATGGTCCGAGGAACAATGGAACAGTCGGAATTTTTCTCGCAACACTATAGCCATATTATTACCAGTGCAAACTCGCCAGAATCTAGCAATGTATCCAGTTTTCGAATATTCCCTCCCCTCAAAACACTACAGCTTCACTCGCCATGTCGACCTACGCAGTGTTGGGCTCGACCGGAAATTGTGGCACCGCACTCATCGAAAACCTTCTTGCGTCAAATGCCACAGCGAAAATCAATGCTTACTGCCGAAACAAAGACAAGCTGGTTCGGCTGTTACCTCAGATAAATGACAGCAAGAAAGTCAAAGTGTATGAGGGTAGCATCATCGATGTCGACATGATGGTGTCGTGCATCAAGGACTGCAGCGCTGTCTTCATGGTTGTCACATCCAACGACAACATTCCCGGTTGCCGTTTAGGTCAAGACCAAGCCAAGACCGTTATCAGTGCCCTTGAGAAGTTGAAAGCGCAATCGGCCCCAGGAACTATGCGGATGCCCAAATTAGTACTCTTATCTTCAGCGACAATCGACGACCACCTAGCCCGCAAAATGCCTTGGTGGTTTCGCCCTATCATGCTCACCGCGGCGTCAAACGTCTATCATGACCTGAGAGTGGCAGAAAATTTCCTCCGGGCACAGGAAGACTGGGTTTCGACAATTTTCATCAAGCCTGGGGGTCTTTCGGTAGATCTGCAACGTGGGCACAAACTTAGTCTGGATCATGAAGAGAGTTTTATTTCATATCTAGACCTTGCTGCTGCTATGATTGAGGCTGCAGATAGCAAGGAAGGAATCTACGATATGAAGAATGTAAGCGTAGTGAATACAAATGGTGGGGCGCGGTTTCCTCCTGGAACGCCAAAGTGCATTATGGTGGGATTGCTGAGACATTATTTCCCCTTTTTGCACCCGTATCTGCCTTCTACGGGGCCTTCGTAGATCTTTCGCACCACTAAATGAATATGTGTTGCATGAGATAAGAGTAATTCAATCTTTTTTACAACACCTTGACTCTATTAAGCTGCGTTTCAAGGTTGAATTGATAATTACAGCGCTTTTTCGACCTCAACATAATTGCTAATCTAAATCAATTCAAAAATTGGACTGCTGCAAGATGAATTTCCTAGATTTGCCAACATAATCGCATTTGAATTTGTTTAACTCCAAGTCACGCAGCAACGATATAATTTCAGGAGCGCTCTATTTGGCCTTGTCATCCTGAACCGACATATACCTCGCCTAGTTGGTAGCGCCTACATAATATCTAGGTGGGTATTTGATACCTCCTATATTATCTATCTACTTCAAGGCTGTAGCGTCAGTCTACCTGGGCATATTTCGGGTTAGGATCATGCGACCGAATAGAGCACTCCTAACTTTAACCTTGAAAATTAGGATGTTCAGAATGTCATGCTGCTATTTCATACATTATATCAACCCCAGATTACACCTGTCGTACATATGCTCACGCATCAAAGCCAACAGCAAATATTGTCATGACAACGAGTTTGCAATTTTAGAACTACCTGCCTGATTTCCAATTTACCACTTGAAACGCCTCTCCCTACGGCCCATGCTGCCCACCCTCCGCAATCTGGCTCTCCTTCTGCGCAGCCAAAACATCAAAGAAACTCTTCGTTTCAAACGACCACGGCCCATTCTCATGAACCCACCCCTCAAGCGTGGCCTTCTTACCCCCGCCCGCAACCAACCACCTATCGTGCTCATCCTGCTTCCCATCCTCCCCCTTCCCATACACGCCATTCTCAATCGCCATAAGCAAAGTCTCCGTCAACTGCCCTGTAATATTATCGGGGAAATCCTTCGCAAAGACATCAGCGGGGACGAGTTTGAGCGCAACGTCCTTGCCAGCTTCTTTGCTGAGTGCTGTGACGAGCTGTTTGGGCGTTGTCCACGCGCTTACGGCGTGGACCTGTGCGCCGTTGCTGGAGGCGCCGGCTTCGAAGAGGCCCATGATGAATTTGCCGCCGTCGGTGGGCGGGTCGATGAAGGGCCAGGAAGAGTTTTCCGAGGTGACGGGGAGCGTGAGGTGTGGTTTTCCGTCTTGGCCGCCGCGGATTAGGTTTTCGATGAAGGAGAAGAACATGGCTGGGGAGAGGGGATGTTAGCATTTTGAAATCGCCGGCTTTGGGGAAAAACTTCTTACCAGGCCAGAAGTATGAGGCAATCATGTCACCTTTGTTCGCTTCAATGTGTTCTTCCACGAGCGCTTTTCCGTCAAAGTATGGGAGCTGGGTGAGGGTTCCGTTGGTCATCTTATGCGCATGGGGTAGAGACGACCACACATAGTGACGGATGCCCTGGGCTTTGCACGCCTCAAAAAGATTTTTGCCTTGCTGCATTTCGATTTCTTGAGAGTGAATGGACCAGAAATCGGTCATGCCGAAGACCCCGTATGAGCCTTTGACGGCGGTCTTGAGAGACTCAACATCATTCAGGTCGCCCTTAACTAGGTCCACACCCTTCTCCTTTAGAGCTTGTGATTTGGCACTTTCAGTGTCGCGAGTTACTGCTCTCAAGGTGTACTTGGCTTTTAATGCTGGAACGGCAAGGACAGTGTTGATAACGCCACTCCCCTGGGCCCCGGTTGCGCCGAAGACGGTGATGAGTCTTTTTGAAGGCATTTCAGAATAATGAATGATGCGTGGTAATGAATTCACAGTATCTCAGCTTAGCTTGAGTATGCGTATATTGCTAGTGTAGATGTCTCAAATAATCATCTATATACGTCTATATAGACTTCGGCATTGGGGAAGTCTTCTTTTCTCCACACCGAAATACATGATGTACTTTGGGTACAGTCGTGTAGCCGCACGCCGAGAAGGAGGAAAGATGCTTGTGATGTCGGATGTTTCGTCAGAATTGACCGAGCACCATAGGGAGCATTCAGTTATTGGTAGTTAGGTCAAGCTGACATAATCTCCAGGCTTCGGGTTCCGAAGTCTCGGAGGAACCTGAAACTCTAGTGGGACTGCGATCATGCGGAGTGCTGTTCCCCCTAGAACGAGAGAACGCCTTCGTTTGGGCGAACCGAAAGACACCCAGTTTCAAGCGACTAGTGGATAGCGGCTGCACCTTGTCTACCTGAAAACAAAAGTGCGAGGCTCGAATAGAAATATATGGCTGGTCGATATATCATACACAATATGACTTTCAGTTCTTCAGTGCTGAAGATGCTGCGCTTGTTGTTCCTGGCTTCTGGGTACACCAGCCCCACTGATTGAAGCATTTCCCATATCCCAATTCATCGTAGACCAGTCGACGTAGTCCATCTGCATATCTTGTAGAGACAATCCGGGTAAATCGCCGCATGACCCTAGCCCTGAGAGAGCATAGTCATCGTGCACGCCCATAGCAGAATTGTTGTTGTATGCATCACGGCTCACAGAGTTAGACATGAGGAATTCGTTCGATGCCATGTCCATAGCCTCGTGTAGTTGCCGACCGCCGAGGTTTTGCACGTTTGGCGCTAGGTCTGCTAAGCGCTGTCTGATGGACAGCACAATCTGGGGCGTCTCTGATGAAGACCCAGACTCATTGAATGCAACATCGCGTGCGTCCGATGCCTCGAGAACAAAGCTTGCTAATATTTCAAAGAAGCGAGATCTTCCGGATAACAAATCACTGTTTGCATGATAATTATCGTTCATGATTTGCCAGGCCGCTGTAGCTTGGGGGCTCATTGGTTTCCATTTCAGGTATTGAACTGTTTGAATGTATCCAATGAAAGGAAAGTGTGATTGAATGATCCAGATGAATCCTTTCGTTAAAGGGGAGATCATAAGCTTCGTGTTGCATTCAAGCATGCTGAGTGCGTAAGATAGGGCGGCTTCTCGTTGAGTCTCGGCCTGGTGCAAGGGTGAGCCGGCATATTGAGAATGGTGTTCCATAAGGCGAAATTTGGCGATGTCTCCCCGGGCAGTCCAAATGGTCATGTAGTGGAGCGGGTTGTCCAAGTCACAAAAGTTGAGATACTTGGTCTCGACCGTCTTTTCAAACCGATCCGTCTCCCCACCTTCATTCTCAACGCCATTCTGTACATCCCCGTCTCTTGGTTTCAAGGATGGATCGTAATAGCCAAGGTGAAACTTGGTGTGTCGAACAAAATCACCAAGCTCACTACGCACAACAGCAAAAAGTGCGTCAGTTGACTTACCTTGTACCTGGGGAGGCTCTTTCATATCGTGTCGGAGGTCCGAGTCATTGACGTTGAGAAGAACCTTGCAGTCCCACATGGGAAGTAAAGTTGTTGCTTGAAAATCGGCCATTTCTCCAATGCGAGTATCAAAGAGGATGAGCGACCACCAAAGCCTCCGGCTGGTCTCGGCCTCGAGGGGAGTGGACTTGGCCAAGATGGCTTCGTTGTGTATGCCCATGCGCTGCGCAATACGTACGGCAACGCCAAGCATTGCGGACAAAGACTCTGGAGTAGTGATGGGCCTGATGGAGACCTAGCCTTATCAGACAGCGCAAGTACATAGAGCCGATGAACGTACCAAATAAAGATAAAGTGCGGTAAGGCAGTCTCGGCTGGTATAGCGTAGGAAGCGACTGTTTACCAGGGCTTGTTGGCAGCCAAGTTGATACCCTGCCAAGAGGTCTGACTTGGGCGAGGCAAACATAGCCCGGCAGGTGTCCTCGCTGAGACTTGATATGGCTGTGCAGTAGATGCCAAACATGAGCGCTTCTAGATCGGGCTTGATGCCCAAGACATTTCCTGCAGCTTCTATGATGCGTCCCTGCAGACTTGGAGTATGTGTGACCTTGAGCAGCGGATTCACGTTGTCGAGGTAAACTTGCCAAAGTTGAAATACCTGGACCGGCTGGGGGTGCAGGGTATACATGGCCACGGCCGTCTGCGGCCAACCAAATAAAAGATGGTCGTTATTTCCAATGGCTTCGTCCCAAGCCTTCTTGAACACAATTGGCTGCACACCGTCGTCTGAAGAGTCATCCTTCTCGCGGTCGCGCACCTCTTCTCGCATGACGTGAAACATACGCTTGGCCTCTACCTTGGTCCTCTCAGCAGTGGGTGTATTTGTGCCAGACGGAACACGGCCAATGGCACCCGCAGTGCTCTTTGCCTGGTCTTCATCGTCTGAATCATACGAGCCTTTGCCTGCAGAAGCAGGAGACTGCTTGTCTTCAGCCGAAGCGGGGATGGAGTTCAGCGGCTCGAATTTGATGTTGTTTTGGCTCAGAAGATCCTCATACTGTCGAAGACGTACAAGAAGTTCTTTCTCAGGAAATTGTCGTCTCCGCCGGCGGGGGACCTGAGTTACCTGGACGCATTGCACCCTGGCCTTGACGCAAGTTGCACAGGGATAGTTGTGGTCGCACTTGACTTTGCGCTGCTGGCACAAGACACAGGCCAGCAGCCGTCTAGGCTTTGATAACGGCGCGGCAGCTTGTGGTTGTGGCGACTCGGATGCCAAGAAGAAGGCGGAGGCGGGAGTGGAGGCGGAAGCGTGGTAGGTGGCTGGGAACGTTGACATGATCGACGGTGGTTGACAACGGGTCGACGGTCGACGGCTGACGGTTTGACGGTCAAACTCAATCGTGTTTGGCCGATGTCGTGAGGTCGACGATGGTAACGGTAACCAACAACTAACGATTACTTAGGTAACAAACTGACTATGGCTACAACTGGTGCCTTGGGGGGGGGTGACCGCACGAGCCATGCAACCCCCCGTGCCCCTTTCCCCCACCAACAAAGGTTCCAAAAGGTTCCAAAAGGTATCACGTGGTGGGCACGGTCCACTTAGAGCCCACATTCGTCGTCTAAAAACACCATCAAAGACGTCACCACTAATTCTCAACAATTCACAACAGAAAAGGAGCTGCGCTGGCACTCGTCTATGACGAAACTATAACATACAAAGCTACGGCAGGTACATGCCTTTGTTCTACTCAATCTTCACCTGCAGAACTACTGTAGGCCCCTGCCGAGAGTACACCTGATTTACAACCACAAAGTTCCCTCCCTCCCCATCCACATTCAACAGCAGCTCTTGTAGCTGGGCCATATCCAACAGCCCTCCATTCGCCAATTGCATCAGGAATAGATCGTGGGATCGCGCCGCTGCCTCAACTTGGCTCTCTGCCTTGTTTGGATCAGGCAGCAGCTCTGCTACTAGCAGCAGTCTTGCTTCGCTGTTGGCCCGGAGAACACCAAAATGAATTCTCATCTCAGCAATAATCTCAGCAAGAACGTCTTCGCGCGAGCTGCAGAATGAGGCACCTGCTAAATAGAGAATAAAGACCTGAGCAGCCTTGAGACGCTGTGCCTCTCTCCGTGCTCGAAATTGGACATTGATCCGAGAATCGAGCTGTTTCCACAACTCAGGCCCATCTTTTTCCACCATCTGGATGATGAAGTGGAGGCCTGGATGTTGGGCTAGCAATGTGCGGGCCGTTGTGGTGGAACGCGCTCCCACCTGTTCACGCAAAAGATAAGTAAAACCGTGGCTCTCCTTGGGTCAGATGATGGCCTACCTGAACTACTGTCGCGTCACCCAAGCTGGTCCAGTCGAGACGGGATAGAATCTCAGTCACGCTATCATCGAATGCATTTTGGCGCAACCGGTCATAGGCAGCCACTTGACGTTTGAACTTTGGATACTGTTTGCATTTAGCCCCCAGCGACAGGTCTGACTGAGTGTCCAGGTCAAAATTGTGTTGTCTGTTGTTTGGTAGCTGGCCCCGCTGCCGTGTGGTCGACACCATCTGCAGAGCTGCAGGGAGGGCTGTGTCGCTCAAAAAGGCGACTGCATCAGTAAGAAAAGGCTTCTTGACAAACTGCGCTGAGAGCGCAGTATGTCGAACAAGCCCTGGCTGCGGCTCGTCCAAGAACCCGCTGTTGCTGTCGTACGGATCAAACGAAGCAACTGTTGATACGGCACACCAGAAACATCAGCAACATCCTGAACAGGAACCGTCTGTGAAAGTGGAATGCTTGCGAGCACCTGGAGACTGCTCAACCAGTGCAGTGAAGCCAAGAGCTGAGTCTATTTATTTGCATTAGCCAGATGCGCTAGTTCGTGATGACAGCTCATACGGCTATGTTCACCAACCTGCTGGGCTAGGTGCTGCACAACATATGCCGCTTCTTCACTCATGTCTCAAATAACGGGTATGTTCTGGCCTCGAGGTCGATGGATGAATGTGGGGTTGCAGTTTGATGTAATCAAGAGACGGTTATAATAACAAGTCGGGATATCCACCTTTTCGGTGGATTCTTCAACCCTAGTTTAGGTCAACGAGAGTTAAATTATCTAAACGAACTGAACGAGCCGGGTAGTTTAGACTGAACGGTGTGCGCCATAGCTGCACACACCCGAAGCGGCCCGTCAGCCCTCAAGCCTTTTCCGCATCGGTCAGCTACGCCTTTAGCTTACTACACCGCAGGATGTCACCTACTACGAAAGCTGCAGGGATTCCTGCAGGATCCGTATTATACTGGCTAGATCAAAAATACGAGCAAAACCACGAGCCCCAACATTGCATGTTTCATAGCTTCATCCCTTCTCTTCCTACTCGAACTTTCCGCCAATCTTGACTATTTTTCAATGCTGAGTTCCATAGTTCTAAGGTCTTGTCTCGCCGACTCCAAAGCTGAAAATAAGCTGTAGTTGCAGAGGGGCTGCATTAGCGGCTTATTAATAGTAAGAGGTGATCTATGGTTGATAGCGGCACCTGCTAGGGAACACTACGTCCTGAAGCATGTATAACACTAATAAGCAGTCAGACAGCCCTTTCCAAAAGTTACACCAAAATTGGGCTAAAACTGCCTACTAACCCTTTGCACCAAGTCTCACAATTTCCCTTGTCTGCTGCCTTTCGTGGTATAACGAAGCGAATAAAGGAGTGCACAAGGGTCTAGAAACGTGCAGGGCACAGACCTCTAGAACATTGCTGAGCCCTACGACAATTAGATGCAGTAACATTACCGTGTCGAGAGATTGGGTGGGGGTGTTATGGAACCGCCAACCGGCAAACTCATGCCCGGGTCCGCCCGTGCTACTTTTGCCTCCCACCCGCCCACCCAACATAGTAGGGTAATGGGTGGCCGTGATAACGAGGCAGGATGCAGAGCGCATAGATAACGGAATTACCCCGCAAGCCGTGTCGCCCAACTCAGTTATCTATCGCTTTATTGGCGATAGGTCTCTTCGGTTGAGCGCCTCCAACACAGAAGCCTGCATAGTGGCACCCTCGAAGGAATACTCCCAGTGATCTCTACGTAAGCACGGAAGGCGGTATTCCAAGCAATGAGGTTTGGCTCAGAAGCTTCCTAACGCTTAGCGGTGGTGGCTGCTGATGGAACCGCTGGGCATCCAGCAACTTAAGTACATCAGATGTGCGGTGATTGTAGCCCTGGGAATCTCCCAGTTTCTATTGTGTGCCCTTCTGTGCTCATGCAAAATGCCGCCTAAGACTTCAAACTCAAAACCTCGTTCGACCGATGCTACCGGCCCGCCCAAGATGCGGAGCAGCTGCAAAGCATGTGCCGATTCGAAGATCGGCTGCACCAAAGAGAGACCCACATGTTCGCGTTGTGAAAGGCGAGATGTAACGTGTGTCTACGTCGCAACCAAGCGAGCTGGTCGACCTTCAAAAAACAAGCAGCGGCAGGAGACTCCTCCCGGGCAGGTGGATGGTGGAACCAGTGCAGCGAGCGCTTGTCCATCGTCCGAATCACCAACCGCAGGCTGGCCAAACGACATAACTGACTCATCAGGCATCTTTACGCCTCCACCTAGCATGCCCCAACAGACCCTTGACTGGTGCTTCCCAGCTTATCCATGCCTTTCCGATAGTATGTCAACATCGGCGGTCGACAAGGATGGCCTTTCCTCTTCACTTCCTTCCTTGACCCAACCTCTCTCACAATTATTGAGTGCTTCGCCGCCTCCAGGTCTACTTGATGACAACCGCGCATTCAACTGGGATGCGTTTCTCTTCCATTCAACTGTTGGCCACGATGCCAATGGTATGCAGCTTTACGAAAAAGCTACGGATTCATTACAGGATCCATCCAACATCAGCCTTACTGGAGGCAATATCAACAATGAAACACCTATCCCATCTGGCAGTCAACGCACCGCAGCTTCTCCAGTCGATTCAATCAATTGGTTTTCAGTCACCGATGGGGCAAATAATGCTTTTGCCCCAACATCAGACATCTCAGGGCTCAAAAGCTGCGGTCTACCAGGCTCCCCATCGTCTCTCAACAAGCACTCTTCACGAGGCTGTCTCGCCCGTTGCCTATCATGTTTGGACCAACTAACGCCCCAATGGAGCGGAGCATCCTGCACCCAAGACAGGGAAAAAAGCCCAGTACCCACATCCGCAAGTTTCGAAAGCGTAATGGCACAAAACCAAGCAGCCCTCGACGCACTCGACGAAATTCTAGACTGTCCTTGCTCCCGAAACTCTGTCTTACTTATTGCCGTCGCTTTAGTAATCTTCAAAATGCTAGGGTGGTACACCGCATGTGCAAATGCGGCACCACATACACCGAAAGGACAACATATCTGGGAGGACTCGGATTCAATTACGCCTACCAGCTCTCTGGGACAGAAACCGCCTATTGTGCGTCGTCCGTTGCAATCCACCATGCAAGACTATGAAATTGATATAGAATATGAAGACCGTGTTGTGTGTCAAATTGTCTTATCGAGTCTATATAGTGTTCGACGCACGCTCAATGTCTTGACGCAACAACTTACAGCCGCGGAGGAGAGGCAAGGGACGCCGAATTCGTCGGCGAGAATTATGGCTGCTGCTACAGAGAATCTTTTGCTCGAGGGGCCATCTTTTAATTCTTCTAGTCCGTCGAATCTGGGGCAGAGTTTGGCAAGCAACTTGAGCCATCATTTGCACGAGTTGTGTGAGAGTATTGTTGGAACTTTGGCGGGGACGTGATAGAGATTAGATTACATTGATACACTCTAAGAATTCTATACATTGAACTTGATACAATCGCTCTTCCATCATGTAATTGCGCTGGTGTATTGTCACGTCGTTCCTTACTAACCCAAATAGGTAGGACAAACGGTGGTCGCCGACGCGGTTCAGCAGGACGTAAGGCAATCAACTAAATACAATAAGGATATGCCGAGTAATACTAAACAAACCTTGTTATGTCTTCATAAACGTGGCGATTGCCAAGGTACCGCTGCCAAGTCCAACGAATCCATCCGTCCCTCAATTGCTGCGGAGCTACTTCCGCTTGCATTGCCTGAATCTTGACGTTCGTATTTGACGTTCGTATTTTTGAATACAGAAGTGCGCAATACTTCGGTAGAGTTATTTAGGGTGGTAATACCTAATGTGAGCCGCTGATTGCGCATACAGCACTCGGAAGCCAAACAAAGTGGGACAACGGGTTGTCGTCGCCACTGTCCCGGTGTTCTAGACCCAACTTTCAGGGCAACTACTTTCAAGACTAATTTTTTTTTTAGATTTCTCGCTAGGTAGTTATTATTATTTCCTTATCGAGCTGCTGTTTTGCGAAGCGCATAACATGGCAGATCAGATCCAACACAGTTCTTTGTTCGAGATTAATATTGGATATTATCTAAGCACTACTCGATCCTCCGCTAGAACCTTGTGCAATGTCACAGCTGAGATACAAAGATGCCAAATTTGGTAATAAAATCTGTACACGCCACCGGCGCTCGCACCAGGCTTACCCTGGGTTACCTAATTCCTTTGTTGTGGTGGGGTACTTCACACGCGGTAGCTGGGGATTCCCGGTTAGCATGCATTCAGGCTGAAATATGAGTAGCATGCATGAGCTACCTAGGTACCTCTTCCACCGCATTGACCGGAAAATGAGTGCAGCTCTTGACGTTCAACGAAACTAAATATTACCCCGAGACAAAGAAAAATGACCCGCGGCCAAATCATCCGTGGGATTATTATGATCCGAGAAGAACTAACTTTCTTTACAGGGTTCTCTATTTGCAGGCCCTACAGACGCACGTGTGATTTCCTAGTCTAAGAAGTTTAGATTCTGCAAGTCTGACGTACAGGAAGATGTTTAGTCATGCGTTTGTGGGTCTTGATGGTGTGATGGTGTGATGGTGTGATGATGATGATGATTATAAAGATAGCGATCAATATTGATCTGACGATGTTTTGGTTCTTGCAACTGGGTGATTTACTTGGACTACCTGCCTTATCTTGAAGCTCACGATATGCAGACCGATCGTCTATCTCTCAGACCAATTGACAGCCATTGATATAGGATGCAAAATGCGGTATGTAATCAGTTATCAGTTATCAGGACAGTTTATCAATCTTAGGGATTATCACTCCACGATAATTTGTGGTCTTTTCTAGAGCCTTTTCTTATTTACCGCTACAACTATTGCATCCTCCAATTGTACCCCATGTTATCAAAACGAGCAAAAATCTACAATACAAGATTGTGTGGAGGGGAGATGAAATTAAGATTTTGTTGTTGACTTCTATGACTCCAATGAAAATTCTTCATGCTAGAAAAGAAAAGGAAAGAATCCCCAACCCAAAATGCATGCAAAATGTATAACCATCGAAGCCTCATGTGGCGGCAGAAACATTGTCAGTTCTCCTTTCAGATAGAGCCTAGAACGTTGTCAAGCTCGTCTCGACGACTCCGCGATCCTTCTCGTCATCAGCTGGAGCTTCTGATTTGACCTCTTCAGCAGCGCCTTCGCGCGTACTCTTCCACTCCAGACAGGCTACACCCAGAAAGGATAAAGCAGTGAGAACGGTCCCCACTTTAAACGCATCTTGAAGCGCTGCGTTGTATGCCGTGAGAACTGTTGGTTTGAGTTCTGGAGACACTGAGTTGATGAGCTGTGTCACACCGCCAGATAGAACAAGCGACTTATCAAACCCTGGGATGTTGGCTAAGTTCCTCAGTAGCTTGTTATTCATTATGGTAGTTGCAATTGGTACACCAATTGCTCCACCTACGAGCTGGCCGAAGAACAACAAGGCCATTCCAAGCGGAACATCCCGTGATGGGAGAACCGTCTGAATAGCGATAGTTGGAGTTTGCATAGCAAGGCCCATGCCAAATCCGAATACAACCTGGTAACCGATCCACTTTGCGTGGCCGGTGTCGACTTCGAATAGAATGAGAAGTCCAGCTCCAATGGCCATGATAGCTGCACCAATGATACCGACTGGCGTGTAGTAGCCACACTTCTGAACGACGCCCCCGAAGAGAATTGATGCGAAAAGCATCGACAACATCAGGGGCAGAAGTTTGATACCGGCTTTAACCGCACTGTCGCCTTTGATACCTTGGAACCAGACGGGAAGATAATAAACTGTTGAGCTCAGTTAGCTGCCAAATTTTGATAAATATGAACGGCAATTTTACTTACTAATGACATACATGCCGGCACCAACGAAAAACATTTGCCAGAGACCAGCAACGACACTGCGTTGCTTGAACAGCCGAGGAGGAACCATGGCCGTCTTTGGGGTCAAAATTTGGACTGCAACAAAGGAAAGAAGTAGGAGTGTCATAACAACTAGCAATGCAATGACACGGCCGCTGTTCCACTATATGATGTCAATATATGATGGCTTTTAATTTCGTAGGAAAAAACTTACTGCGTAAGCTTGGCCTCCCCATTGAAGTGCTAGAACCAAGCAAATCACACCAGGTACAAGGCACACAGCGCCCAGAGGGTCCAATTGCATCAATTTTCCGGTTGCCGAAAGGTTGGGAGGCTTTGAGTTGGGGACCTTGATAGTGAACGCCCGGACAACCATGACCACTCCACCGATGGGCAGGTTGAGGTAGAAGCACCATCGCCACGTCGTATTTGAAGTGAGCGCGCCTCCAATCAAGGGACCTAGGATAATAGCAATTCCAAAAATGGCGCCCAAAAGACCGTTCATAGCTGGTTGATTTTTGAGCGGAACAATGCGAGTGATTGTGACAACCTAATAACTGGGTTAGAAAACAGTCCCAGCGACAAATAAAGGCGTACTCACAGATCCAGCGAGAATACCGGCCGCACCAATTCCTGCAATTGCTCTTCCGATGATGAATGCGATTGAATTGGGAGCAGCTCCGCAGATGGCAGAGCCAACTTCAAATAGAAAGATGCTCAGGAGTAGAATCAATTTGACGCTGTACATGGAGTAGATTTTTCCGAACATAAGTTGGAACGCGCCGCATGTCATCAAATATGCACTTGCGTACCAGCCGATATCAGGAAGAGAATGAAACTCATCAGTGATAACAGGAATGGCCTGGATAGATTTAATTAGCTATATTCTCTCGCAAACGGGATCAATCTCTCATACCGTCGTGATGATGGTTCTGTCTAAAGCAATCAAAAACAAAGCCATCGAGGAAGTGGTCGTCAAAAGCACAACTGTCGTGAGCGGCTGCTTTTCAAATGTTT
Organism: Phaeosphaeriaceae sp. PMI808; assembly: GCA_021365335.1. Lineage (NCBI taxonomy): Eukaryota > Fungi > Ascomycota > Dothideomycetes > Pleosporales > Phaeosphaeriaceae > Phaeosphaeriaceae sp. PMI808. The sequence continues at coordinate 179,781 of JAJTIZ010000064.1, forward strand.
CTTTCTCGGCTTCTCCCGAATCAGATCCCCTTTCAGGGTCGGCGTTGCCAACCGTGGCAGGAATATCATGAGAAGATTTCTCACTCAAAGCCGCATCAAACGGCGAGTTGTTGACGCCATTTTGCGTCGGATCTTGCGAGGCCATCGTGTGTGTGGCTAGAAGTCGAATGGTATGTAAAGGAGAGTGATTCGATATCGCCTTGATGGAACACAAGTGGTTGGTTTTGTATCGGTTGAGGGCGATATTGTCAATTTGAGGAAGAGGAACAGTGGGCAAGGCGGTATATGAATGACTAGGCTTTCACACGCGTCAAACCTTAAATCTAACAGAGATCTACAAAATGTCCTTATCGGTGCATGGTATGTCCGTTTCACGTGACTTGACGGACTCTGTTAAAGACCGTCTGCACCGTCTGCACGGACCGTCATGTCACGTGGCTTTGGTCTTATCATCAACGGGGCTTCGTAATCAAAGCAGGGATAACGGCGAACAAATTACCAACTAACTACCTCATCTTCCTTTCCAAGAATATTCAATTTTGCGTACAGGGAGATTAATCGGTGATCTTGTGAGTGAACTCTGCAGGCCCAAAGCAGAGACGGCTTCCGAGACGCCAAGACGGTCTAACATTTTGCGGCTCCCTCGCCACAACTGTCGCGATTCTCGGTCGCCCTGTAATCCGTCTCGCTAAACTTCACTCCGGCCTTGGCAAAACTAGGTGTGCGGGATGCGACCATACATGATGCTCGATCCCGCGCCCCTGTGGCAAGGTCATTGACCGCACACTCCGATGATAGCTACCGTGCTCCGCCAATCGATCTCGCACTTAGGAAGAAGCTTATACACGTGATATATTACCAATTCTCAGTTATACGCCCCGTTGCAAGCCCGACCACGGTACATTACCATACTGCGTAATTCTCCAGACCCGAATAAATATGAAGATGTCTTACCTATGGCTCGAACCGAAGTTTTCCGTCAAAATATTGATTTTACCATGAGCACGACAAGTGAGATTCCCAAGATATGGGCAGACGGCCCGTGGCCTATACTCACCAGTCCACAAGGTGAAGGGCAAGACATAGTGGGTATCCCCTGGGCACATTTTTTTTTGGCAAGGTTTTTAACACAATTTTTCTTCTTTCTACAGAATTCGCATTTTTCCGTTTTCATGGCCACGGACATGTGCCATGTCCATAATCTTCTTATCCGCGGCCTGAACAGCATTTACCTTCAGGCACCCTACGTTAAGACGCCATCCGACATTGCCGATCTATTTTTCTACACTAAAGCCCTAATTGCATGTATCAAAGCTCATCATGACGGTGAAGAGGAGCACCTTTTTCCAGGATTGGTTGCCTATACAGGGAACTCGGATATTATGTCTGTCAACCAGGAACAACATGCGGCCTTTCACGACGGATTGAAACGACTTAATGAATACTGCACATCGACGCCTCCTGCTGAACACTCATACAGTAAATTCCAAGGTATTATCGAGTCATTCGCAAAGCCATTGTATACACATCTTAGTGACGAGATTTCGACAATCCTTGCACTAAAAGACATCCCGGACAAGGATCTCAAAGCCCTATGGGCGAAAGCAGAAAAACACATCAATGACGTTGGGAGTTTCGACGAGATGTTTCCGTTGGCTTTTGGATGCATCGACAAGGGATATGAGGCTGGCCAACACAAGTTTCCACCTGCACCAGGGATTATGAATTTTGTGGTCAAGTATTGGTTTGCAAGAAAGCATAAAAGTGCGTGGAGATTCAATCCTTGTGATATGTGGGGAACGCCTAGGCCGTTGTATTTTTTGCCCGAGGGCGCGCAGAAGAGAACTTCGGCCTGAACTTTTTTTCTTTGCTATGAAAATTGGAATGTAGATTATCAGGTCACAATAAATTGTTTCAGGATCAACTTCGTGCTGTGCAAGGAAGCAGGTCTAGGTCAGAAATTCGTCCGTTGGGCCCGTAGCCATACAAAAAGACATGTGCCTGATTCTATACCGTATAGTTGATTTCTCGACTGTCTAGAACTATTAGTAACACAACCCATCCATATTTATTTTATTCAAAATGGTTTCAACCGTAACATGAGAATGTTTCCCGACACTTGCATGACTGCAAATCTATCCAACTACGCACTTCTAGCAATGAACCAGACCGTGCGCGGGAGCGCATTGTTTTCAAGGCCAGTCGCTTCACAACTGTTCGCGGTGTTATGAATAAAAACCGAACGCCCCATCGCAAAATTCAGGAAGCGTTATGTCATTTCCTGTAAAGTCGTCGGGTTCCGAATGGGATCGGGCTATTGTAACGCAGAGCACGTGTTACATGATCCACCATTTCGCGAAGTAATTCCCAGGCTTTATCCAGCGTATTACGAACAGTAATATTATATGCACACAATCCGTCTCAATTACAGTTCAAATCATATTTCACAATTTTCACAAACAGATCGTCTCATCGCTGTGTCAATATGGCGCCAGGAATGACTTTTGGTATCAATATCACTGGTGACAAACATGAATTCGATCCAGACTTGTGGACAAAGAATGAGACTAATGGGACCAACAAAACAAACGGTAATTCCGACGCAAATGGTTCATCCAAAAATTCGCAATTGCCAAACCGCCACCCATCTACCGGTATCGACGTCCTCGTCGTTGGTGCTGGGATGGGTGGTTTGCTGACCACTTTGGAGTGTTGGCGAAAAGGGCATAACATTGTTGGTATTCTCGAAAGGAGTGATGGACCGGTATACTCAGGTATTCACCCTTCTCCATAAATTCGATAACCATGATTCGGTGACTGACTGCTGTGTTGTAGGAGATATTATTGTCATCCAACCATCTGCTGTATCAGTCTTCCGTCACTGGCCGGACCTGATGCGTGACCTCGAAGATGAGCAAGTCAACGCTGGCGTCACTTATGAGAAACACAGCGGAGAGCACATCTATGGACCGACTGTGCCCAATTTTAACGAACCTGAGCATCTAAACACGCGCAAAGGTCCGAAGTTTGTCGCGCCGGCACAGATACGCCAGAGATTTTACCGAATGCTCCTCCGTCAAGTAGCCAAACTCGGGTTGAAAGTAGACTACGGTAAGCGTGTCAGCCGGTATTTCGAAGACAAGGCTGCAGGAAAAGGCGGGGTTATGCTCGAGACCGGAGAAATCCAGGTTGCTGACATTGTTGTGGCTGCCGATGGACTTAGGTCCAGCTCTGAGGTTCTCATCTTCGGTGAGCACACGCCTCCTAAGTCCAGTGGCATGTCAATATATCGCATTTCCTACCCACGGGAAATGGCCATGAAGAACGAGCTTGTACGGAAACGTTGGGGTGACTCACCGGCAATGTGGGAGTACTGGCTCGGGCCGGGCATGTATATTGGAATTTTCATCTCTGACGAGATTGTGGGCTGGGGATTCACGCCCCGGGATACAGAAGGGAGTGCTCCCACCGAGTCATGGGAGCCCGATACCAGCGTGGAGGATGTTTTAAAAGCACTCCTGAGGGCTCCGGACTGGGACCCGGCTGTTCCTGCATTGATAAGCACAGCCCCCAAAGAGGGGATCGTTCATTGGCCACTACTTTGGCGGAATCTACGCCGGGAATGGACATCTGCAGGCGGGCACATCGTTCAAGTCGGTGATAGTGCTCACAGCTTTACCCCCACGTCAGGGAACGGCGCCACACAAGCCCTAGAGGATGCAATCACGCTAGCAACGTGCTTGCAGCTCAGCGGAGGGCCACGGAATGCACCCTTGGCGACTAAAATATATAACTTGCTTCGGTATGAGCGGATTAGTTGCGCACAGAAGATGACCTTTGTCAATTCGCAGCTCAAGACTGAAACTAACTGGGATGCGATCTGGAAAGATCCCGCCAAAGTAAAGACACGCTTTCCGAAATGGGTCTGGAGTCATGATCCAGAACAGTACGTGTACGAAAAGTATAGCCAGGCTTTTGCGCATCTTGTGGCTGGCGAACCATTCGAAAACACGAACTATCCATCTGGTCACAAGTTCGTCCCGTGGACTATCGAAGAAGTGTATCAGGATATTGCAGCGGGTAAGCGTGTGGAGGACTTGTTGGATGGAGACTGGACGTGATAGGTATATATTTGGCTAGGTGTTATAGTTCAAATCGAATAAAGGCTATGCAAGGTTCACGAGGAACATTTTTTTTGGTATTCCTGAGTTAATGAAATCACCTTTCTAGTGCATTGATGTTGTAGGCTATGTAGGGTGTCTGTGCACCGCGTGCACGTGTTCAGCCCGTGCACGCCGAACGCCAAACTCGCGATCTCAATAATGAGGCTATAGAGCCACATATAATAGTTATTATCACGAGATTTTGTAGTGGAGTAGTAATTGAAGGACTGCGAGTAATTTGTACTATCTGAATTTTGATGGGAGGTTGACGTTGCGGCCCGAGCGAGTAGTTCGAGCTGGAGCTAGAGGTGCAGCTCTTGGAGGCTCCTCAGCAGCTGCAGCGTCAGCAACTTGGCGGCGACGCTTGTTCTTTGGCGTAGATAGAGCTGAAGCTTTTCTCTTCACTATAGCTGGAGCTTGTATAGAATTTTTGGTGTTGAGAGCAGCTTTTTGAGCAGCGCGCTGGGCGGCCTTGGCAGCTCTCTCCTTCTCCCTCACCAATTTGAGAGCAGCTCTCTCTACCCGTTTCTCCTCTGCTATCTGCTTTTTGTATTGTTTATTGGCCCGCTGTAGCTCCCTTCTCTCAGCTTTTTGGAGTTTCTCTTGCTCTCGTTCACGCTGCTTTACTGCCTCACGAGTCTGAGCTTCTCGTACCTTGCGCGGCGACCAAAATACGCCTCCACCATGGTACTCCTCTCTCTGCTGGAGGTTGAGAGGTTTGCTCTTCTTCTGGTGTCTCTGTTTGACGCGGAGAGCTACTTGTAGTCCCTCATTCTCATGCTTGAGTAGCTCGTTTTCGACTTGGAGACCGTGGAGTAGAGAGCGTACAGCTCGAGCTGCAGGCTGAGTAGTATCAGTTACTGCATGCTGGAGTTGACGATCCATCTGTCTCCAACTACTATTATTGAGTTGTAATGGTGAGCTAGAGCGCGAGCTCTCATTTGCTGGCGAGTTATCGAACTTTTTAAGTATATACTCAGCATCTCTTGGCCATATACCAGTAGCTTCAAAGGCCTTTAATATAAGTGGAGCTTTGAACGTAGTTATCCAGGCTCGCCAGAAGAGTGGAAAGAAGTCGCCTTTATTGATTGCAATAAGGCCTAGCGCGCGGTGGAGGTGTTGAGTGAGTTCGGTAGAGTAGGCAGATGAGAGAGGCTTAAAAACCACTACATCGAGAGGCTGGAGAGTATGAGTTGAATGTGGAGGAAAGATGGCCAGTAGAATCCTATTTTGATCGCAATAATCAATAAAAGCTGGAGTAACATAGGAGCCATGCCCATCTAAAATAAGTAATCGATATGAGCGTCTCGCCTTACTCTTAGTATAACGATCAAAAACCTGCTCGAGCCATGCTAGTCCTAGATCATCATTTGTCCATCCAGATGGAGATGAGCTTACGTGAGCGAGATGCTCTCCAGCTTCAATTTCATCTACCCATGCTGACCATATAGCTCCTTGGGCAGCCTCGTAGATAATACTAGGCGGCAGAGACGTCCCATCAGCGCAGATGCAAGCTAGGATAGTTATCCACGCACGCGATCCATCTTGAAGAGCCTCTCTAACCTTCTTTCTCTCCCAATCACCGCGGCTGAATATACGTTTTGACCTGCCAGTTATGCCTATTAGAAAGCCTTTCTCATCCATATTATAGGTGTGCCGAGGCTCAATGTGATATTCCTCCATTTTTTGGTGTAATTGCTCAAAATACGACTTATATTTTGTATAGGAATCAGCAGCGTGGCGGGTACGATCGATGCCGGAGGTCCATTTTGATATAACTAAGCTCTTATTTCGGTTGATAAAGCGCGTAACCCAGCTCTCTCCTACGTGCTCGTGAGCTATTTGTGCAACCCAATTTTTGATCATCTCTCTCGTAGGTGGAAGGCCTCTCTCAGTGAGTTTTTTGATATATTTGAGTAGCTCTAACTCTTGTTGTGGGCTGAGTTTGCGTTGATTGATTGTACCAGCGTGAATTGAGCTCGTCACGCCGCGGTGCCTTCGGCTGAGTGTGGTGCGCTCAACATCAAATTTGGCAGCAGTTTCTGTATACGAAAAAGGTTCACCATGATCTCGCGAGTTAATTTCTTCAATCGCTGCTTCAATTCGACTCATATTGGTGGAGATATCGCGTGTGGAGTTTGGGTAGATGGGACGGAGTTTCGCGTTCGGCGTGCACGGGCTGAACATGTGCACGCGGTGCACAGACACCCTATAAGGGACAATTTAACAGCGTTCTTGAACTACGAGGCCTGTGGGTTGACTTTGGTTCGCTCCATTGGGCGTTCAATGCCACAACTATTAGATTCCTCGTCCAAAAGATCAGCATCATCTCCCCTGATTCCCCCAATAAAAAACCCTGAATCTCTCGCAAACTCTCTACCGAAAGGCATCCACGTTGTCAACCAGGATAAGCCCTAACAAGGATATAAAATACGGTTAAATCGGGCGCCAAGGAATGCAGGGAAGCTCCTAAATATATGGAGACCAATAAAGTAGGCCGTGACGTCATATTTTCTACCTATGTAAGACGCAGCCCTTGATATATCTAGGTGAATTGTGATACTTTGCGCGTCCTGAAAACTGCGATACAACTCATTTGAAGTTATTCGTCACACCTGGCCTGATTGCATCAAGCTTTTTCACGAGTTCATCCCATACACGATCTTGTGCAAGTTTCCCTTCCTCACTCGTCACAAAGGGAGCAGGGACTCCAATCTCGCAGTCCGACAAATACTTACCATGTGTTTCAGGTCCTCCAGATGCAGCATGAACTAACGTGCGGCTCCCAACTTCAGTCGATCGTGCCAAAACGAGTTTGATCAACCAAAATCCAAACCCGAAATCACGTCCAAGTTCGGAATGACACAGTCCCGGATTGACGGTATTGATTGTCACAGGATATTTTGAAGAGCCGTATAGTTCTGCAATGGAGCGGACTGCAAACACCTCGAGCAATTTTGAAATTGGATATTGGTCATCCCAGTGCTTCTCCGCAGTTTGTTTATCGTTCACGCTGGCAAGAATTTCACCATCGGGGGCGGATTTTTGAGGGAATTTCGTGTGGCCATGTACGTCAGAGGATGTAATAGTAAGCGTTGGTCGTGTGCCAAACTTGGCGGCCGTAGCTTTCATTTTGGGTAAAACCAAAGCTGTGAGAAGAAGAGTGGAAACGACGTTGACAGTGATGCTTGCTTCGTTGTCTTCGGATATGGCGTATTTGCCTGGCGCGATCCCAGCATTGGCAATGAAGATGTCAACGCGATCCAGCTCCGCATCAACACGAGCGCTGAACTGCTGGACGCTAGCGTAAGAAGCCATGTCGAGCTTCCATACTTGTATGACATTCTTCGAGCACTTGGTGGTAGCTTCAATGTCAAGCTGCGCCGCGGCGCCTTTGTCCAAGCTGCGGACTGCAAGGATCAGTTTGCTGGCGCCCATGCGGACAAAGTGTCGTGCTGCTTCTTTACCAAGGCCAACATTACTGCCGGTAATGATGACTGTCTTTCCTGTGTAAGAGCCGGTAGGATAGGGTAACCGCGCAAAAAACTGACTGTAGAAGAATCCCATAATTGAATTGGGACTATCTGGAGTCGAGACGTGTTGGCGGAACAAGCATCATAAGATTCAATGAATAAGGAATATTTGTCGTAGCGTCGTCTTGCTGCCGCAGCCTAGCAATGAATTGCGACTTTCGCCCCGGATTCCGAATTCTCAAAATCTCAAAATCGCGGGCCCTTTTCTGACTTGCAGGATGGTTCGGACGTAGATAACTTCCGTCGATCACACGGACAATAAAATCCAATGCTTACAGTGCCTAGGTACTCGCGCACGCGCCAACCGATTCGGATCTTCGCCCGTGCGTGCGGCAGGTATGTGAGATAAGACGGAACAACGGTGGACTAGTCGCCTATTGTACCAACCTATTCTGCTACCTTGCTGCATGAACGGTAGTATGCAAGTAGGCCACCCTGACTAGTAGTGCATATGTCGCTGCTTTCGATCTATGCCTAGGGTCTTTTGAACCCCTGTTGATTGCACCCCAGTCATGGCTTGCGTAGTGATTTATGTGCATAGCAAGTTCCTCAAATGAGTTTTTGTAGTTTTCATTGGCAGTGGTATCTCTGTGCACTTTTAGGCTCTCGCGCGTCGTAATCAACTTCGATCAGGCTGACTTGGAATGTGTCAAGCCTACTGCCTCGATATGATTGAAAATGAATCGGGGTCTATTATGCAAGAAAAGGACCAAAATAGGCTTACTAGACTGACAGGTACAATGGGTGTACTGCAAATACTCCAACGATTGGTGTGCGACATGTGTTGCAGGAGGATTGGGTCAATTAATACGTTCTTCAATACAAGGCTGAAGACGCCATGGACTTGGCATTTATCCATCATGGATATTATAATATCCTGAGTTGAGGTCTCCCAGTATCAATGAGCCAATAAAAAAGTGTGGCGGAGTCCACTAGTATGTGTGCTAATTCAGCCCTACAATAACACAACAAACTCTATCACAACTACCTTGTTGCTTTGTTGTGATTTAGTCACTTCGACACACTTATGGAGTAGCTCATTAAAAATGGGCATTTTTAGGTTAAGCAGGGACGGTCTTCAATCGTAGAGTGATTCTATAGGTTTTACCAAACAAGACAGCCTAAAAGAATAACGCGATATCTTTGAGTAATTATAAACCTAAGAAATCACAAGAGAACCACATGTATTTTTATATCAGCCTGTCTAGATAATGAAGAAGACGAGACATAGCAAGCGCAGATGATAGAAATATTCTTCAAGCAGACTTGTAAGGGAATGGCCATCCACCTAGTTTCATAGTCAAAAGATCACCTTTTGCTATTTCCTCTGCTCTTTCCTTCATCTCTGACACATCCCAGTTGGCCCAAATGTACTTACCCTTCAGGAAAGCTGCCTCGGGACTGGCAAGCCAAACCATGACACCTGCGGGGAGAGACACTGTGAAAAGATTGTTAGAATACTGGCTTAGCCGGTTGTTAGAAATCTCGAAAACTCACCATCATCTGCCATTCCTGCAACCTTTGAATCCCGGACCACACCTGTGTTGACAACTCCTGGGTGTAGACAAACGACTCTCAGTTCAGGGTGTTCCGCTTGAAGAGTACTGAAGACCCTCACACCACCAGCCTTGCTTGAGCTATAAGATGAGCTGTTCGGGAAACCGTCAAAATGAGACAGCGCAGTCGTCACATAGACAACTACTGCATCTGCAGAGTTGTAACGTAAAAAGGCCTGGGTGATGTTGAAAGCACCCTTGATGTTGACCTCGAAACACTTCCACCACTCTTCGACATCGATATCCTTGATGGCGCTGTTCTTGGGTGCCACCTTGGGCTTATAGCCATGATTGTTCACCAGAACATGAATCTCGCCAACGCGTTCATGAATGGCTTCGAATGTTGCGTTGACTGCATCCTTGTCAGTCGCATCAGTGCCGTAGACATGAACTTGCGCACTCGGGACAGATGATGCAATGTGGTTTCGGGTCTCTTCCAGAAGCTCTGTTCTCCGACCTAGAATATGAATGCTTGCAGCTCCAGCCTGAGCAAACGACAAGGCAGTCGCAGCGCCAATGCCAGTACCGCCACCCGTAATAACAATGTTCTTGCCCGCCGCTGACAAAGCAGCAAGTGTGGGATCGATCTGATCGTAGGCGGTCTTGTGGTACTTTTTGGTCAGGGAAGGAAAGACTCGCGGTTTGGGTGGTGGTGGTGCCGCTGCTGCTACTTGTGCTCTAGGAGCCACTTGTGCAGCCTCCCATGCTTGATCGAAGCCAGCTCCCGGAACCCACTTGACTTCTGGTGCAAGGCCAAGGGTTGTATCATAGGACATTCGTGCAAGTTGGATCCACGCGTCTCCTTTCATTTGGAATGTTGCGGGGTCCTGCTGTTCAAATGGCTTGCAGATGTCTTCAGCACTCTTCAGCGCACGAACGAACTTGGCCACATGTCCATCATCATGCATTAAGTTGACAGCGTGGTATAGCTCGCTCCATCCCATACCAGAACTTGGGCCGGCCTGGTAGTTGTTGACTTCTTGGATATCGAACTCGGCACAACCACAAGCGGCATACCACAGAAGGTCGGTGCGGGCCTTCCATTCCACCATTCGTACCTTGTTCTCCAGACTGATCCACGGATCCTGGATTAGAACAGTCAAGAAGATGGAGCTCGTCACATTGTGCATGTGGAAGAAGTCAATCTTAGCCGACTTTTTGGCATTTTGTGCCGCTCCCGCAATATAAGCCGAGCAGTTGATCACCTCCGCTGCGCGTAGTTCTAGTTCGGATGGTCGAACACGATACTGGGCGGCAAGAGACGTGATATCAGCCTTTGACCGCCCAAGAGTGCCATCCCTCATTTTGAATGGTCCATCTTCCCAGCGCGCGCCTTGCAAGATGGATTGACTTGCCCGCGCTTCTTTATACAGCTCCAAAAGAGGCTTATGCGAAGCTCCATTGTCCAGGGCGCGAGCCTCTACATCTGTCTGCAACAGACAGTTGGGAATGCCTGAGTATGGATGGCATACGGCTTGTGCGAGGGCTTCGGCAAGGATGCTAGGCAGTTGAAACTCTACCGCCAAACCAAGATGTATGAATGGATGGTGGGCACCTTCATACATGCGAGCAAGTATGGTATCCGCAATAGGGGTACGGCTGAAGCAGTACTTGTGTAGAATGGCCCTCCATCCGAACAAGTCGATTTGCTGTCTGAAGTACTCGAGAGCATTGGTATATTGGGGAAGTTCACCAAAGATCGCAGTAAGTTTCGTATCATCGGAAAGACCTTTGACGACTTCGTTATTGAGTTCTGGCATGGCACGCTGGACGCCAACGCCATCATCGTAGGCACGTTGTAGCTCAGAAGGGCTAGCGCCAAGGGCAAATGTTGTCAGTATAGAATGCGCCATGTGATTATGACCATTAAGATCCCTCCAGAAAATATGGAAATCGTCATGATTCTTCTGGAGTAGCTGGTTTGTTTTCTCGATAGATTCAGGGGAGCTCTCACTGGTGCGTCCAAGTCCAAGATGCTCTGGGGAGATCTGGACGTGGTTTGCCTTTGGCAATTCTGTGACTTCCTTTTTCGTTGCCAGAATCAGTACAACAGGAAATGTGATCTTTCTCTTTTCTTTGCCCATAGCCGCATTAAGCTCATCAAACATGTCCTCTAATTGGGCATACCGCGCACCTGCCTTATGACGGTAGTTTGGATAGAGCGAGTCCAAGTACGACTTAACGTTATTGATGTCCCACTCTACGCCCCAAGAGTTGCGATCGATGACTTCTTTCGTCACTTCGTCCTTTGTCCTTCGGTCGACGGGAGAGAAGTCGAAGTCGAAGCCAGCCTTACTGTTGAATAGTAAGGGGTAGTCACAATTCCACTTGTGCCGCTCCACGCTCTCCCAATCCTCTGTAGGCATAGGAATGCTATCCAATTCGCTAATCAAAGCCTCTACAGCGCGCAGATGGAAAGGGAAACCTGGTGTGTCTTTCATAGGCTGATTAAAGGTGCAAATCCGAGTCGCGATCTTGTCATACAGCGCATTGCACTTGTCCACATCGCCATCCGCAAAAACTGCTGGGCCGTAGAAGTAGATTGCCAACGTACCGCCAGGGCGTAAAAGCTTTTGGAAGGCCTTCAGTGAAGTGATTTCATCCAACAAAGGCATACATTCGCTAACAGTGATCAGATCTGTCGTACCTTGGCCACCAACTTCCGCTGGTGTTTTCTGCGCTAGAGCCTCTGCGGGGGAATGGACAAAAGTCAGACGCTTCAGCACTTCGCTGGGAACCAGAGAAGGAGCTGCATCTAGCACGGATTCATTTATGTCTGATCCCACCACATGGTTGAACTGAGCGGCGAGCTTTGCAGCAATATTACCAGGTCCGGTTCCTACATCGTGAGCAATCTCAGTGCGAGCATCGCCGTGGCTAGATGATGATATCCCAAGTCAGCTCACTGTTCTTAATATGAACCCAGAGCCGTTTCGGAAATGCCATTTGCTTTTCATACGGATAAATTTCGTAGCCAGTATCGGCTTGTTATGAAGCATAGTCAGAGAAACAGTTCAATCTTACCTTCTGTGGTAATCATAAATCAGCTGGAAGAAATCCTCGGTTGGCGCTGGACGAGACTGGACATAAGACTGCCAGAATTGTACACTGCTGCCACTCCTACGAGCACCGCTGGTAAATGGTGTGTCAACCTCCTTGCTTTTCCCAGCCGTGGTTGTTGTGGAAGTGGTAGTAGTAGTGGACATATTGGGCAATTTCACAGTGGGTAGAAAAGGTGAAATGAGCGGTGAGAAGATTCGAGAGGACTGAAACCCATTTGATATGGCTAGTACTTATGTTCTGTTCGATAATTTATGATTGCGCTATACCTACGGCGTCCGAAAGGCGGCCTGTATCTTGTCGGATGCCATCCTTCCACTCACCGGGCAGCTTAGACTTCAAAATCGAGTTCCGGGATAGAAAACGAACAATTTTTTCCGAACATGGTAACAACAATAATGACCCGCGTCATGATTTTGGGCGCGTCTACTTTCATAGTGTGGTAGTGCAAAGGAGCGATGCAAGGGTCCTCAACCTTGTTGTCCCCTACTACCGAAGTGCTATAATGATCGAACCACTATTGATGCTCCGAAACTGGGGTGGAGCAATTATGGCGCGTTGCTATGTCTCGGGTAGGCGCGCAAGCGTGACTAGGGGTAATGAGGGGCATCGGACCTTTTCCTCACTATGAATTCCGAGCCTTCGTTTCTGCAGTCAAGCGGGCACCTGCGCAGTCGTACCTATGCAACTTTTCAATTGTCATCGAAATTTACTACCGTGTTCATCTTATTTTCACAAGATTCGAATATTCTCACTTTGTAGTTACATGAAAATGTATTATAGATATACCCAATTATAACTTATCGTGCTATTTTTATTTGAAGGTTGAAGGTGTGAAAACAGCCTCATCAGGCACTTCTCTGACATAGCAATTATGGGTCTAAATCTGTGAAGTACAAACAAGGCGAGGTGGGTACTAGTGCCTAAATCGAGCTGCGATGGGTCTAAGAAAAGACGATCTCCTTGGCAGCAATAAACAAAAAACGATTGAAGCCTATCTTTGTATAGAGTGAAACCTGCAGCAGTATTACGCATCCCTTTCAAGGTCGGTACGAAAACTAAGTATTAGAGACGATTAACACGGGACTATAGTGTTCTTGTAGTTTCTGCAACCACTCTGATAGATTTGAAACTTCTAAGCAATACATTCAATCTATTCCATCCGATTCTCAGATCAATAATCTACTTCCGCAAGGTAGGTACGACCCAATCAGCCAAATGTAACATTGGTTCCAACAGGAAATTCAGTGTAGCCCTGCCCTTTCACAAATGTCTGCAACCAAGGTCCTTGTTTTTGCCCTTCTGCGAGATGCACATAAAACTTTCCATGAGAATGACCACTGATAGCCTTACCACAGAGTTTCCCATCGGGAAGCCTCTGATCCGCGTAGTAGAACCTGAGATAGTTAACATATAGTTTTTTGTGGGTTTCAAAGATAACTGACTTGTAGCCCTTCTCCGCAAATGCAGCAGCAGCAGATTGTATCATGTGCGCTGAGGCGCTTTTTCCAAGTCCCAAAGTTAATAGCCCATCGAAAGAAGCGAAGTTCATAGCATTGCCACTAGAGTAGTAAGTATTTAGTTTCTCTCGTTTCATATTGATCGAGGTAGCAGTATTGGGCTGAGGAAAAGTAGGCAATAACATACGTATAGATAAAGGTTTTAGACGCCTGGGCGGTGAGAGAGGAGGATGCAAAAGATTTCAAAGTTTCCTTGATAGCAACAAACGCGCTAGTTGTGTTGATGTTGAGGTCAGATTCAAAAGTTCCCAATTCGATGTTGAAGGTGTTCTCTTTGGGGGCATAGGATACCGCGCCAGCTAGTCATTCATTAGAGGTCTCTCGCTAAGGTTCATCCAGAGAACAAAACTTACCGTTGTATACCACAACACTCGGCTCTCCGTGATTCTGACGAACTTGAGCGAAGATATCGACAACTGACTTGGGCTCTGCTAGATCGCCATGTACGTAAGAGTACGAAGGGTTGGTGCCATCATGCTGTTTCCTCGAAGACAACACGACCCTGTAGCCTTGCTCTGCAAATTGCTCTGCAACATTAGCGCCAATGTTAGGGCCAGCACCAAGGATCAGAACAATTGGCGAGATTGGGGACATTATTGTATGGGTTGGCGATTTGATATTGAGTCGTAGGAAAGTGATTATGACCAAAAAAATTTCTAGCAGCTTATTGTAAATTATATGGAAATATCTTGCTCGCAGCCTTGTTAAATTGCGTAATTTGGGCATAAATGACATGCTCGGCGTTTGAAATGTTCTGTAGATTTTCTAAGTCTGAGTTACCGAATTGGAACTTTGCGGAAATGGTAGAGAATGACCCGAGTTCCGGACAGGCCTAGACGAGCACAATCCAAAATTCACTACCTTCCGGCAGAAACATCCCGTACACAACGATGATGCCCCGACCGCCCAAGAGCTTAGCAGCAAATTGTAAAAGCATGTTACCGCAAATCAACACCAACAGCAGGCGCATCAAAGAAGATTTTCAACCACAACTCAACCATTATGCATCGAAAACAAACGTTTCATCTTCATCCGAATAGTTTGGAGACATCTGAGGAAGAATGGTTTCGTCTTTCTGTTCTGGACATGGTGATACCTCCGAATTATAATACCTACGCACTTGTATTCAAACAGAATAACGCAAGCGAAGCATCTGTTCTTGAGACATTCAAGCGAGGCATTGAAGCAACGTTGCAGCAATGCCGGCACATGGTTGGAAAAATCCAGAAAAATACGCATGGAGACTATTCGATTGTCAAGAAAGCAGAAAGTAGTGTTGAGTTTGTTGTTCAGTGGTTGAACAATCCTTCGGATGACTACCCTTCGTACCACGATCTCGAAAGAGCAGATTTCACGCTTGCAAGCTTCGGAGACCATGCGATCCTTGGAGTTGAGGGAATACCAAACTCTTGCTACCCAGATGATAATCCTGTCTTAGTTGCGTTTCAACTGAATTTCATAAAAGACGGATTTATCTTCACCGCACATATCCACCACTTTGCTCTGGACATGACTGGTACTACAAGCTTAATCCAGCAGATAGCAGAAAACTGCTACTCAGTTGCAAATCGGGGACCAAAACCTAACTGGGATGAGTCATTCATGGATCGATCCCGTTTCATCGCTCCAGATATTGCAGTGGAGGACCAAGTTGATCCGCCGCCCAGACCGAAACGGCACCCAGACTGGTTGCCTTGCTCGTGGTTATTATTTCATCTCCCAACTAGCAAGTCTAGAGAATTGAAACGGCTAGCATTGCCGTCGGATGGTACCTGGATCTCGACGTATGACGCAGTTGTTGCACTGCTTTGGAGAGTTTTAATGAGAACTCGGGCAAGAATATATAAACCAGATATAGCCTCGCCAGCGATCTTTGGGGAGCCTATCAATATGCGTAACCGATGTAAGTGACGAAACCCCGCCGTCGGTAAAATTTCATTAACCTAAACCTACTCAGGTACGCCAGAGATTTCTGCAAGATATCAAGGCAATGTCTTAGGAGCTGGACTGTCGATGCATCAAGAAAGTCCTCTCAACCTAGAGGAAGTAATTTCCAAAGCATCATTGTCTCAGATAGCAGTTTTTGTTCGAGCCGTCACCAACAGTGTCGGCCAACATACATTGGATGAGACGATGGCCAAGGTAGCGCCTATACGAGATAAGTCGAAACTCGACATGCCTCTAGACTCTCTACCGCCAACGTCTTTCACGACTACAGATTGGCGGAGCTCTGATTTATGTAACAACGATTTCGGAATTGGTGAACCGGTCGCTTATAGATGTCTCTACAATACTGTAGTAGAGAACATGATTATCTTGTATCCACCACACAAGGGCTACAAAGCTAGGGGTGGAGGTATTGAAGTCATGATTCCGATCGAAACTCATGCAATCGATATGCTGATGGACGACCCGGACATAAAGAAGTTTTTCGATTTCAAGAGCATTGAGGTCCACGGATAAGGTACACGCGCTGTCAAGTCTGCTTTTCAAGTGTCGGTCTATAATAGAACTCTAAAAGAAAATCAAGGTTACAGCTGCGACAAAACGTGTGAGTGAATGTTATCGTGTAAATTGCACCCCAGTAAACTTAACGTGAAGACTGAGGATGAGCGTTGGATGATTAAACTATTTTGGGATCAGGTACTTCCTACAATATTGTAATCAAATCTCAACTGCTTGGGTTGCTGAGGTTAAGGCGTATATGCATGCAGAACTGAGCTTTTGGTAAAACTTACCCCTGGTTCATGAATCAATCTATGAGAGCATCGTATGGAGAAATATATTGTCTGGTGCAATTGGTTTGAGCGTCAGAGCTCATACCATTATCGTGACATATATAAGTGTACGTATCATCTAGTGGGGTGATTACAATGTCCGAGTATGGTCTATAGGAGTCTCTAGGAGGTCTCTGAACACCCCATAATCCTGATAAATATACGCTATACTATTTTCATCGCATGAGTGGGAATCCGAGGTGTTCGAAATAAACTTGAAACTGGTAAGTTGAGAAGCGAATGCGAGATTATACACAAAAGGTTAATTGAGAGACACGCGTAATTACTTGTTGGTTGAAAGGGTTTCTCAAAGTGACACATCTTAAGCAATAAGTAGATTAGATTCTACTGGGTTGACTTCACGAGATAGGCTGAGCAACTGGGCATGGTCTGCTTTGTGCATCTACATGATAAATTGACTTGGTACGCCAGCTAAATGGCACATAGATACTATTGAGGTGGATTTGGGCTTCCTACGGTATTGCATTCCGCTCAAGCCTTGACTGCCTGTGCAGAAGGAGCAGGAGCTACTCCTTCAGCCTTTTCCTTCTGGGCTGCAGCATGAGCGGCGCCCTGCTTCGCCATCTCCGCAAAGAAAGCGGTGTCAACCATCTCCTCAATTTTCTTGACCTGCGTTCCGTCCTCAGTCAGGGTCAAGAAAGCAGCGTACTCGTTAGTCCACTTGAAGTCACCAAAGGGCGTGTCGGCTCGAGAAGTTGCGTAAATGCAGGCTTTGCCCTTGGCAACGTCGTGAATCACATCGTAGACGTTCAACTATTCAAAATAAGCTTGTATAGTGAGAAGTTGGAATGAGAGGAGACAAACCTGCCAGTTTGAAAGAGTAGTGAAAAGCCTGGGTAGGTGCACGTTACGAACATCGTCCTTTGACCATCCAGGGTGGTTCATAGAGAAGGGCAAGATCGTGTTCGTGCAGTCATCTGTCCAGTTGGTGGTCCAAGCTTCAGGGTTTTTAGTCTTCCATCCCTCGATGAACTCGTTGATGGTAGCAGCTTGGACTTCGGCAGGGGCAGGCATTTTTGCAATGTAAATTTGTTTGGCTATGGCGTCTGGATGAAGATAGGTGCTGATTGCTGATTTGACCCTATATGTGCCTCCCTTGACTCTTATTTATGAGTTTCCTGCTCATGAGAATATACTGATAGTGCTCAACAAATGACCGTAGCTCTTAGCAAATACTCCGTCGTAGTCGACCACTCCATCCGAATTGACCAAATATGGAGAACGAAGAACGGACCTCGGGACTCAGATCATACAGTTTGCGATAGTTGCCACCTTAGAGTCACCAGCAGAAGCCACAGTATCGTTGTCGGTCATTTTGAGAGGACGGCGGGGGTGCGGAGTTTCAGGCTAAGGAAATCAGACTACCCTATCCGTACCTTGGAGTTACACAATATGCATGGAATATCGTACCAATAAAATCGGTGAAAATAGGGTGGCCAAGAATTGCCCGAGAGTGCGGGGTCATACTGTAAACTCCCGACAAGGCCTCAGGCGACATGATGTCAGCCACGCGGGCTTGGGAAAAACCAATGCCTGTCGCTCGGAGATATCGACAATTGTGCAAAAAAATATTATGTCTCCACTAAATGAGCGTCATATAGTTCAGCATTGCCCAGATGCAGTACATTTGCTTTTTGATTTGATTTCAACTATTGTTGGTAATCTTCTAATACGCTCCTGAGATGGCTTCAATGGACCGCGTACCATCCCCAATTGGATTTCCTTCCGGTATCATGTCTTGGGGGGTATTCTTCGTCACCTCATGTCTTTTGTATCTTCTTTATAACCGAGAGGTAACGCCTCTTCGACGTATACCTGGCCCATTCCTTGCAAGTATTTCCCAAATCTGGATTGTATTGCAACAACGAGGGCTTCAAAGACCACTTGTGGATTTGGCTTTACACAGAAAGTACGGTCCGATCGTTCGAATTGCTCCAAACGAGGTGCTTGTATCAAGTCCACAGTCTAAGAAGATACTATATGGTGAGTTGTCTGGTCCTACGAAAACAGCAATATTAATTTAATGGATACCTTAGGAGCTACAAGTAAATTCACTAAAGGGGATTGGTACTCCGCAACGGATGATTTCGGTTGGTCTGGCACGGATCATCTTGACCTCCTTCCTGAGCTCAACATGGAAAAATACAGATTTCAAAGACGACTAATAGGAGGGGCGTACACAGCCAGCTTCATGAAAGAGCTAGAGGGTAAACTTGATGAGATCCTAGAAAGGAATCTTAAGATCATGGCGCGAAATAGCGGTCTCATTGTGAATGTCGACACTTTTTTTGCCTACTTCGCTTCAGGTAGGCGGCTACCATATATTTTGAAGACTTCAAACTGAATCAAATTGGTAGACTGCGTCCAGATGGCAACCTTTGGAAAATCCCTAGGATTCGTCGAAGCCAATGCCGATTGTGGGGCGATTGCATTTGGTCACCAGCTCTGGCTGTATATGCATTGGATCGGTTATCTGCCAACCGTCCATCGCACAAGGCTGTGGTATAACCATACTATCCTTCCTATTTACAAACGATTTTTATCTTTGTTCCCTAAGTTACGAGCGGATGTGAGCAGACCTAAGCCCCAGATCATGCCGCAGAAGCAGAAAATCAGCATTTATCAGGTACGTTAGCTCCACACTGTACTTATAGGACATTATAGGAGTAATTTCTAAACATCAGTATGATAGTTAGCAGCGAACGAAGTCAATGACCATATCGCAAAAAAAGAACATGCTTCACCCGCCCACACTATCGTCGAGAAACTTTTCCAAATCCAAATAGAGAAGCCGGCTTTGAAAAACGCTTGGATTAAGGATATGTGCATTGCAGGTTTCAATGCGGGTGTTGAAACGATTGGTATAACTATTAGCACGTTCCTTGCTTTTGTGATAGAACATCCGGGCTGTCAAGAGAAAATTCGGGTCGAAATTGAAAATGCAAGAGCAGCTGGAGCGCTGAGTCCGATTCCAAAGTTGAAAGAGATTGAGTCTCTCCCATACCTTCAGGCTTGTTTAAGCGAGAGTAAGAGGCTACATCCGCCATTTGCACATACACTAGCAAGGGTTGTACCCAAAGGTGGCATAGAGCTCGAAGGACAGTGGATACCTGCTGGGGTAAATTCCCATCAACACTCGAACTAGAGACACAAACTGATAGCTTTTGCAGACTACAGTAGGAGTGAACCCCTGGGTTCTCGGCCGTGACAAGACTCTATTTGGTGACGATGCCGATGTATTCCGGCCCGAAAGATGGCTGGAGTTTTCGACTGAGCAGACTAAAACTGCTGGTAAGAGTGTCGTAGCACTTTTGATAAGAACGCTAATTAACCATGCGTAGAAGCAAGTAGTATGTTTTTTGGGAATGGTGTACGCTCGTGTCCAGGGCAACGTAAGATTCCTTTGAATTGGTACCTACGGAAAACTGCTGATGAAGAACATGATAGATTTGGCAGAAGCGATCTTTACTAAAGCCATTCCACTTCTAATGATGAATCTAAAGTTTAAATTTACGGAGCCGTGGAAGGAAAGGAGTATCGAGTCCACATTTGTAACGAGGCTGCGGAATGTTATGGTGCAGTGGGAGGCGAAATGAACGGCCTCTCTCTAACCGAAATATTCGTTTCTAGAGTACTCGGTTCAAATTTCTACAAACCGGAAAGAATTTAAATAAATTGGTACCCTAGTAGTAAGGGTGAGTTCCATAACTTGCTGTAGGGGCGCTCAATTCGGCCGTGTGATCCTCACCCAAGGGATACCCAGCATAGTTAGCATCGCATGTACGATGCCTAGGTAGCTACCACTATATATATAGCCTATTTAGTAGCGTCTAAATAATACCTAGGTGCTTATTTACTACTTACTAATTATCTAACTACTTTACAGTTATAGCGTTAGTCTACCTGGGTATATTTCGGTTTAGGGTCACGCGGCCGAATAGAGCGCTCTATAATGATGCCATATTCGACATCAAACTAGTTTGAGTATGCCAAGGGTTCTTAGTCTCATCTTCAATACCAATGTTGCATTGGGACGCAAATTTCCTTCCGAAATTCGATATCCACAAGTTCTCTAGCGACTTTGTGGACAACATTGAGGAATCGAAACTTTCTATTCGCTCCCACATTTGCCGTCCTTTCTGAAATGCGACCCTGTAAAAGTCCGAAATTTCGGCTTCGTTTCTACGATCAGTAGATATTGTCGGGATTGCTGGCGTTTTGCAGTTTGGGTCGAAAGATTTCCATCTAAGAGAAGTTACTGTTACCTACGTTCTTTCCTCTATATAAGGTAACCGCCTATCCAGTTTTACACCCACGCACACCAGGCAACACCAACCATTACTTCCTGCAACAACTTGGTCATGGATGAAAGCATTGACTACAACTTTCCCGTAATAAAATGCCCCGCATGTTTACACACAATGCGCCTGGTGCTGAGACATCCGTTGCTTGGCCACTCTTACTCGGAGTCGACTTCCTCCCACTCAGTGGTCCCAACATCATCCGCCCATTGTGAATCGGAGTACAGCCGAGATTCTTCTAACTCTTGCTGTAACCCTGCAAGCTCTTCTTTATAACAACCCCACTGATCCATGACTACTCGCCATCTTTCAGGAAACTTGTCCCTCTCCTCCTCTCGAAAGCCAGTCAGCGAAAGACACGGAACTTGGTTGCCTGGAACCTTTCCTAAAAATTGCCTAATAAATCCCTCCAAACCCTTTGGCATGTGAAGTAATGACAGTGGGTCGCTACCGATTGACTCTGCCTCAATACTAAGGTGCACGATCCTCTCAAGGCGACATCTTTGCAAAGCCGCGATCCAGTGGGATGGAACGCTGTCGTATTCTGATGGCTGTAAGTCCTCTGGATCTACCGCTATCTCATTGAAACCTGGAAATCTAGCCCAAATACATATTTGCTTAATCCGCCTGCAATTCTCAGGACCAATCTGTTCTTCAAAAGTGAACAAGTCGCTCGGTGCTTCGAAAAAAAAAATGTTCTGTGAATATAACATCTCGATTGTCTCTTGGTAGATTTGCTTGTTCGCAAGCAGTAGGCCTGGCGTTAGAGGCACAAAGGGATTATCGCGATTGTCGGCAGGGAACAACAACGGCTTTGTGCGGACGGATATCTTGGCGATTAGACTGTAGGAATATATTTCGTCGCGGATCTCACGAGGTAGGCGTAGGATTGGGAATGGTTTGTTAAAACCTGTGAATTCCTTGAGGCGCTCAAGTTCCATATAGGACCTGTTGTATTTTTGCACGATTGTGTAGAGCGCCTCCTGACACTGCCTCGGTACATCGCCACCATAGTCGATACCGCTCAACAACTCATGGTAATCGATCATTGTGTGTCGTTGGGTTTAACGTGGGTGGATGCACAAGAAGGGGCGGTTCTGTTGAATTGCTTGCGCCAGGAGGCTGTGAAGCTTGGACCACACATGGAGTGGAGGCCCGTGCGGTGTATATATGGTCCGTGGGCTCTGGCACTGAGACATCAAAAGATCGCATCACTGAGTATGTAGTCGATGGGAAAAAGTGCAATGACTATCTAGGCTAAATATAGGCCTAGGGTTACTCGTGTGTGCTCTATACCGAATGGGTGATCTATACACAGTATTGTGACTACTGTAAAGATCTGTCATGTCCACCTTGGTGTACACTCTTTGAGAACAATTTCTTCGTGTCTCTACTGCACTAACGAATGCATCACAACAAATATAAAGACATTTAGGTCTTGAAGTCAATCGTACTAGGACATATTATCAATCTATGCTAAAGCAGCCCTTGGGGCAATCTGTACTGAGATACCCGCTCCTTGGTCACTCTTACCTGGAGACGAATCTCCGGGAGTGTTTCGATCTCTCCAGTCCTGCGATAGTTCGATATTACTATCCGATGTTGCATCTGCAGGCTGAGGGCGACCAGAGCTTCCCCGATTGTACCCGTAGCTAGGTCGCGAGGATTGCAATGTGGTGCGTAGCTCGTTCAGAATGGTGAATTCCATGCGCAATTTGATGCCGTAAACGCACGGCTTGTAGTGGCCCTGAACGTAGAAGTGACTGGAGTAGCAGAGGCCAAGAAGACTGATATCAAGACATATTATAAAAATGTTGATCAGGATAAGATGATTCAGTACTCGATGGCAGGTTTCTACCTTGTCGTGAAGTGGGGCAATTTTCTCGATATGAAGGCGAGTTTCGCGGATGTACAAGAGCGAGAGGAACGTCTCTTGGGCGAAGAAAACGGCGACCTGGACTTTATCCCAGGTGAGGTTTGGTTTTGAGAGTTTCGACGCTAATACGGATTGCTGGTGACGGATTAGAAAGATATTTCCTTATCAAAGACGCACTGGGAGCTCACAGCGAGTACGCCGACAACGACAGTCGGTATTGAGAAGGCGATGGTGTTGAATATAATCAAGTATAGTACCCAGCGTAGCTTCGCATGCTGCATAAATAAATGGAGCCTTGAGTATAGCACAAAAGATTGAGGAACGACTAAGATCCACCAACTAAGATAGATGACGGTGATGGAGCCGAGGGTCGGCTTCCATATGCCGAAATTGACGAGCAAAATGACTAATGGCTGGCTGAGGACACCCCACGAGCAGAGTAACACACTCCAGAAATACAGACCGCGGCGACGCGTGGTGCTAGCAATGAACAAGCGCACATTCAGCTCGATGGCAATGTACCAAGAGATGCCGGCAAAGGCGGATGTGATCATGGCGGTTGGTAAGTCCTCCCTTAGGCTAGCCATAGCGCGCGGGAGCAAGCGAAAGCGGGTACTTGGTACGATGACGGCACCTAGGCAACAAAACGGAAAAGGATGAATAGAAGGGTGGAGAAGAGGATGGCAAAAAGGCGCCCCTCCACGCCATTACTCGTACTTACATAGCATGAAATGGTGCAGCCACTGTGGCTGCAGCGACCACAGCAGTGCTGGCTGACCGGTGAGTATGCAGAGTCAGCATCCAGAAGTGGAAGGTGCCACAGTGCTACAAAGAGCAATCTATAAACAAACCCTGCGCGCGACACCACATTCGTGCTCCCACCTGTGTTCCCACCTTTGTTCCTCATCTCACCTTCATCACGTTACTCAAACCCTGCAATTGGTGCCACAGAGGGAACCGCCTGTTTGTCACCTAGTCTGTATCCGCAAACACTACATATCCCAACATAAGCTGGCCATGCATTCCTGTTCGTCGCTATATATAGTGCTCTCGCTGTTGTTCCTACTTGCAGCCTTGCCTCACTCACCAAGCACGACTGCCGCCATGGCGACCACAGGCCAGCAAGACGACCCCTCCAACATCAATTCACTGCCTGCCAGTGACATCATCAAGCGACTCAACCTCACGCCTCACCCTGAGAAAGGTTTCTTCAAGGAGACATTCCGCGATGTCACTATCGACAACAACAACCGCTCCTACAGCACCCAGATCTACTACTTGCTCGAGGGCCGCGACAATGCTTCCCAGTGGCACCGTGTCGATGCAGTCGAGGTCTGGCACTACTATGCCGGCGCGCCGTTGACTCTCGAACTCGCCACCCCAACCAATGGTTCCTCCCCTAACTCCAAGCTAAAGTACGATTTGGAACAGAAACTCCTCGGCCAGCAAATCTTTTCCGATCAGCAACCTCAGGTCGTTATTGAGAAGCATGTCTGGCAACGCGCAAGGAGCTTGGGTGCCTGGACGCTAGTGGGATGTACTGTCGCCCCGGCCTTTCTCGAGAGTGGCTTCGAGATGGGTCCGCCGGGTTGGGAGCCTAACCAGTAAAGGGCTGAGGATACGCGGTGGGAAGAGAAGAACAGGCAGTCCTGTAATATGTAACTGAGTACAACATGCTCCTGATTTCTGCATGTGATGATCTTGCTTGCCTCCCTTACACTGCCTAATCTATCCACTGCTGGGGTCGCCGTCGTTACGAGGCACAGCAGCGTATGGAATAATATGTGCAGGTATTGGATACCGTTGGGCTGGTGATCGGCCTCTTATGCCTGATGGGTTGGTATGCTTTGGGCAAAGTACGCGAGCAGCACAACTGGCATTTGCTGTTTTAGGTAGCCAGCTGCACATCTCATTCTCGCCTACTCTTTGCCCTTCTAAATGCCTAGCGTAGTATCCCAATTCTAGTTGCTGTCCCCACGCGCCTAGTCATACACTAGACTCAAGAAATGTGTCGCCGAGAAGTTTAAAATAGGGGCCCCACGGTTACATTAGCTGGGTAGCTGCATATCTTGAACCTAAATCTATCTACACAAGGTTTGGAGCCCGAGAATGGGCATAGAATACATCAGGTACATATGGACTAATGTAGCGCCCAGCCAATGCAGAGAGAGCTGACATTGATTTTCCTGTCAGTTACACTGAAAAATTGACCTGTAATTTCCAATCCCCAACATGGTAATTATCTAACACTCCGTTCCCACCAGGGGCTCCTGAACCAGAGACCCGGATCCAGCAACACCATTTCAAAATTATAACTAGTCAGATCATCGAGTGTAGCGCTCTAGGACATTTATGCCTGCTGGTCTACCTGATTGCCAACTGCCAATATAGTCTAACCTCTTTCAGCCTCATAAGGTTGGAACATGTGAAAGTGGCAGATTATGTCAGCAATGCAACGCGAAAATAAGTACGCACGGAGAATTCCATCATTGCCATTCAACGACCTCTCTCACATCAATGCATGGTGAGTAACGCACATTGGTGGACCACAATTTTCTAAAAAGTTTAAAAAAATTAAAATCATGTCATATGTACATCGAACTCAACCTACGATGAAGCCTTCGCATCAGCAATGATAACATCAGAGGCCTTCTCGGCAATCATATAGATCGGCAGAGCAATGTACGTCCCAGGGATCTTAGGAAAAGAAGACGCATCAACAACACGAAGCCCCTCGATCCCCCTCACCCTAAAGTTCCCATCAAGCACGGCATTCGGGTCGTCATCCGCACCAATAGGACAAGTGCACGAGGCATGATGACCCCACGCCTCATACTTGATAAATTCCTTCCACTGATCGTCGCTCTGAACCTGTTTGCCGGGCCATACCTCCTTGAATTTGCCGTCCAGAGGAATAAGATCGTCAAAGGCCTGGCGTCCGTATCGCATGCCCTGAACTAGCGCATCGAGATCCTCGTCTCCACCTACTTCGAAATTGCGCTTGCGAATTTCGGGCACGTCTTGTGGGTCTGCACTGCGTAGGGTAACCGTGCCGGCGTTGTTGCGAGACTCAGCTTTGAGCGCGAGCCAGGTCCAGTGGTTGGAACCATTGGTGGCGTTTTGGAAGAATTTGGGGTAGTAGCCGTTGAAGTAGGCGGGCCATCCAGCAATGAAGATGTCAGCGTTGCCGTTGACTGACTTTTTTGACTTTTTGGTAATGGCGATAGCGACGCCGTTGGTAGCGTATACGCCTTTTCCAATTGGAAGTTTCTCCCATTTCTCGAGGCAGGGGTCGTAATTTCCTTCGAGGAATGTGCAGCCGTTCAGGAGAGCGAGCTTGCTGGGTGCCTGGCCGACGACGGGAACTTCGTAACGGTCCTGGAGGTTCTTGCCGACGCCGGGAAGATTTTTGACGACCTTGATGCCGAATTTCTCAAGTTCGTCTTTAGGGCCAACGCCGGAGAGCTTCAGGAGCTGGGGCGTGTTAAATGCACCAGCCGACAGAATAACCTCGCGTGTGGCAGTGACAGAGCCCTTTGTGCCCTTACCAGTGGCTGAACCCTTCTGACGACGGGGGTCGGCACCATACAGGGATCGGCCCGTCAGGAAATCGACGCCAGTAGCTTTGGTCTTGCCATTAGCCTCCTTGAATGCGACATTGGTAACGAGAGTGTTGAGTTGAATATCAAGGTGATACTTGCGGCTGCCATCACGATTTTTGGCGTTGATTACCTGGTTGAGGAGATCAACTGGGCCGGCACGCTTGTATTCGGGAATTTTCATGGCCAGAGGAACCTGCCACATGCCCTCGGCTGAGTCCCGGAGTGGGCTAGGGTTGTTGATGTCACGAAGCAGGACCTGCGCGAGACCAGTAACAGTGGTGAGGAGCGACTGCAAAAGATTTTGACCCATAGCAGTAGCAGCAGCCAAGACCAGGGAGATGACTTTCAGATCCTGAACGATCAGGGTCAAATCTGTAACTGAGGTCTCCAGCCAACCTTTGAAGCCATGGCCGAAAACGCTACTTGGCAAATAACGGGATCTCTCCAGGCGTTCGTAGTATTTGCGCATATTGTCTGGGGACCACGAATTGTCGCCAGTGATGCTTTGGAGGTTTTGCCAGTCACTCCTGTAGGGATAGACAGTAATGAGGGCATTATGGGCAGTACAGCCTCCAAGAGAACCTACACGAGGGTATAGGATACCAAGAGGGTTCGCACCACTCGGTGGATTAGCACCAGTGTAACGAGAGCCATCGGGCAGCTCGTAGGTGAGCTTGGTATCCTTCTTCATGCTCTCTTCATCGTCAAAGTGCTTCACGAAGTAGTCCCACCTCATGGGTTCATATTCGGCAGCAACGGAATGAAGTGCGGGCACATTGTACTCCGTAGTATTAGTCTGGTCGTCGCCAGCCTCAAGCAAAAGTACTTTGTAGCCGGCGAGTGCTAGCTTAGAGGCAAGTGGGGCACCACCTGCACCAGAACCGACAATCACATATTCGTATTCTTGGAGTGTGATCTCGGTAGCAGTATTATCATCAGCACGTTTGACATTTACCCCATGAAAAGGCGTATGGTCGGCGCCGTTTCTATGGCCCATGTCAGTACTCAGTCAGTCGGTTAACATAAACGTAATAACATACATTATGCGCCCAGAAACGAGAGCACTGATTAGACCGAGAACTATGAAAGCCTTCATGGCTGTGGTGTGAAAAGGTACCTATTAAAGAGAGAAATACTGATCACAAGTAACCAGTGTGTAGAAGGATTTGAACGGGGGTAAGAAAGCAACGCAAAAAATCAGCAAAAGGGCGTTCGAATATTAGTTTCATGCTATATTGGAATTGAAGATCGTAACCGCATTACAAGTTACAAAGGTTGGTTATTGGTAATTGCGATCGGCCAGTACTTGTCTGGTTCGGGAAACGGGCCGTTTATTAAATTGAAGTATCCACCCTTTCGGGTTCCCTGCGATTCTGACCAACCTGGATCGAGCGCTGTTGAGGTCCGCCAAAAGCGAGGAAAAAGAAAACTTACACGGGGTAAGCGCGACCTCTCGAGGGTCAGGAAGCACTATGCGGTTCGGCAATTGTTGCCGTTTTTTGCCCGGGAACTCTAAATCCTGGAACTCCACGAAATCATACGTTCGCATGCCATTAAAAAGTATGTTGAGTACTACTAACAGTGTACTTGAGCAAACATTTACGCTTTGCGTTTTGCTGGTAGTCTATCTCTCTTTACCACGCAAGTACCATTTCATTTCTGCCCCAGCCTTATCAAATCCACACCTGTCGCGCGATTGGTCAATGAGCACCCATGAAAGCCTCCACCGCCATATGTCAAAGGATCATTATGCACCGAGCATCTTCTCCTCAAGACCAGGGTGCATGCATGCATTTCCCATATTTGGTTTCAGAGCCAAATCAGCTTTTGAGAAACGGTCCCGTTCAGGGCACGTGGAAACTTTACCCGGACCACGTTGTCGGCGTCTCATCCCAACACAACCTGATGCCAGGATAGAGAGAAGCAACCATTCTTCCTACCTATAAGGCTTGGATACCATTTGAGGGATTTAACAAAGTCCACTCTTCTTACTCTATCTAGTCTCATATACCTGATCTCCATAACAAAAACACAGGTGCATAGTACATAACGATTCACCATGAGATTTTGGACCGTGTTGGCATTTCTGGCCGTCTTCATTACTTCGGCTCACGCCCAAGGGGCGCTTGCAGCTCTAGCACAGCATATGCCCAAATGCTCCGTATGTTTCCAAACTCCTACCTTCTTCAATGTACGATGTTGGTCTAACTCAACTGCACAGCTTGCTTGCTTTGTCCAAGAAATCCCAAAGTCGACATGCGCCACCAATCTTACCTCGCAGTGTCTATGCGCCAACACCGCTCTTAATACCGCTATCGGAGCTTGCGCCAAGAATACGTGTACCGTCTATGAACTTCTACGTATGATTACCTTTCAGCGAGTATGAGGTGGAGATGTGCTGATTGAATCTATAGAGACTAAGAATGTTAGCAGTAAAGGTTGTGGTGCTCCTGTTCGATATAAGGGCGCGAAATTTGTTGGAATTGGTATTGGCGGCGGAGTGCTCGCCGTGGCAACTTATGTACTGAGGATGGCGGCCAGCATCGGGAAGGGTGGCCGTGAGTTAGGTTGGGACGATGCCGCCATGGGTATTGTCGTCCTTCTTGCTATTCCTCCTACCGTTTTCGCTCCTATTTGTAAGTTGTTCCGTGCACTCAATTTAAGTGTGTTCACTGATGGAATCGAAGTGGAACAAAATGGCCTCGGACGCGACATATGGACCCTGAAGCCAGAGCAAATCACCAACGTTCTAAAGTATTACTATTTTGGCGAAATATTTTATGTGGTTGCTCTTGGCATCAGCAAAATATCGATCCTCTTCTTCTACCTCCGCGTCTTTCCCTCAAAGGGATTTCGCCAGGTCACATATACGATAATGGCCTTTTCATGGGCGTATACAATTGCTTTCTTTTTCGCAACTACCTTCCAATGCGCGCCGGTCAGGCAAGCCTGGACACAGTGGGATAAACTTCACTCCGGCAGATGCAACAACATACACCTCCAGGGCTGGGTCGCTGCCGCTATCAACATTTCTCTAGACATTGCTGTCATGGTTCTTCCTCTGAAGCACCTAGCAAACCTGCAAATGAGCTTAAGAAAAAAGCTCATGGTTATGGCTATGTTTTCAGTCGGCATCTTCGTCATCGTCGTATCAACCATTCGCCTAGAAACCCTCATTCATTTCGCCAGCACTCAAAATGTTACCTGGGACTACGTCGAAGCCGGCTACTGGAGCTTAATCGAAATTGACGTATCCATCATCTGCGGCTGCATGCCCGCCCTCCGCTTTCTCATCCTCAAAACATGGCCCAAAGTCCGCTCAACTTTCAACGCGTCAAAGGGCAACTCAAGCAACGGCACATCCACAAGCGACAGCAAATTCAGCAGCGGCGGCGAGAAATCAAACGCTGCCTCTGGCAAATTGGCTCGCTTATCTCTCAAGCCTAAATCTGAGGACGAGAGCGACTTTATCCCCTTGGTCAATGTCGACAATAAAAGTGCGCATATGGTTTCTGTGAGGGATGCGGCGTCGGACCGTACATCCACTGGTTGGATTAGACAGACTTCTTCGATTGAGATCAGGAATGCGAAGGCTGTGAGCGCCACGGAGTTTCCGGAGCCGCCGCATGAATGGACTGCGGGCAGGCCGATTACGGGGAAAGAGCATGTTTGAAGGTGTTGGAAGACATAAATATGGCTGTGTGTGTGTCCCAAAAAAAGTGTTTTCTTGTCTCGAGAAATGTATATAGTCTAATGAATAAATAGCAATTACTATTTGAAACTATCCTTCACCTACTCATTACCTTTGCTAAACTGCAACATACAGTCTACCAATATACACATCTACACATGAGCAAAATACTCGTCGTGCCTGCGATATTCAGCTTCCTAGCTACGAAAATGGAGAAGAGCGAATTTGACACCCGTGATTGGCCCATCTCATCAAGTTTAGGACTGCCAGTCCATGGCGCCCAGACCCCCTCTCAGATTGATGCAACCAGGACCGTCCGGCGCAACCGGTGCGGGAGAATATCGGGCCGTGGTAGACCTGGTGACGACAGAAATGAGGCGCGTCGCTACCACACACTTCCCTGGAAACGGTACGCGGCCCAGGAACATGGGGTTGGGGTGTTGTGGTGTGTGCATTGTAGTTGTTCCCCTTTTTAACATGGGTCGTCATTGGGTAGCGAAATTGACTATACCTTCCAAGGCTTCACTAAGCCTAGTTCGACACGAAGGAGTGCCACATGTTCCTGACCGCAATAATTTAGGACGATCTTTCGTTGATATTTTCCCATTGTCTATCTTTTTCCTAATGGCTAAGGTCTTTTTGAAATCTCCAATATCTTCACAATGTCCCAAGCCTTTTTACATCTCGGTATTCAACTCTGCGAGCTGTTTGCTTGATCTTGCTGGACCGAAGAAAATTTCTCTCATTAATATACGCATACCTAGCCGAGAAGAGCCGCGATGCAAGTTCACCGCCGTCCAAGCTGACGTAGACTAGTATGTTTTTCTCCGTGCGCGATGCATTCAGACACCTTGTTACTTAACCCTAACTCGTGTTTTGGGGGCTGTCAATTGCGGCCCGATTGATCGACAAGCGGCCCTACCATTTTCCAACTACCAGGAAGTTTCACGAATCTTTGCTTAGCTATTCAGGGCGCGGGAAGGCATGGTATATCTCACTAGTACCTCGCTCAGACCCATTGATGGCTTCCTCCCTTCCTCCGGGCTTCCTGTGCTTTTAGTAAATGGCACCCAAGAAAAATAGTTTCTGTTTGATCGTCGTCCAGCCGGGCACTAGGTAAGTCTGCTTCCTCGTAAATGTGATTTGGTCATGCGCTGCCTTTTGCAATGTCTTGAACAAGAACGCCACTGAGCACCCTATTTATCTTTTTCCTCGGCAAAGGCGTTCAGTTTTCTCTCGTTTCACTGTCACTCCTTTAACTGCCGTGAGCACATACTCGCACTAGCGCTATATTTTCGCTTAAATTCACTCTTTTTACACTCCTCTTCTACCATAATGAGGCTCAGCTCAGTCCTTCTCGTCTTCTCTTCAAGTTCTCTGCTGGCCAATGCCTACCCTAGTCTCGACGCCCGCAACCTCAACGGCCTTACTCCGGAAAAGTTGACGAGTGCTCTCAAGACCGTGGAAAAGCTCAAAAATGACAAACGTTTTATTATCGACTTCACTAAACCTATCGACATAACCGGCAAACATGCGTTTCAAGCTCCCAAGAAAAGCGATCAGCGTGGCCCCTGCCCTGGACTCAATGCTCTAGCCAACCATGGCTACATTGCTCGTGATGGCATCACCAGCTTTGCTGAGGTGGTTATTGCTATCAATCAAGGTTCGTACTGACTATGTGACACGGATGCAGAACTTCACTGAGCTTGGCGCTAACTCAATGGCAAAGTGATGGGTATGGGTATTGAGCTTGCGACCATACTTGGCATAATGGGTACAGTCTGGACGGGCAACCCAGTATCGTTGAATCCTGGCTTCTCCATCGGCGGTAGAGCCGCTTCTGATAATGGTGATAACCTGCTGGGAAACCTTGTTGGCCTTCTCGGTATGTCTTTATTCATCGAAATCTTCCTTGTTGATCCATTCTCACATGTGTGTAGGCAAACCTCGTGGGCTCCAGGGCTCCCACAACTGGATTGAATCTGATTCTTCTCTGACACGTGACGACTTATATGTTACTGGCGATGCGTGGACAATGAACATGACGCTATTTCGCGACATCTACGATCGCGCCGATAAGAACGGCGTCATTTCCATGGATTTGTTGGCCGACCAGGCTGCCCGCCGTTGGGAGTACAGTGTCGCAAACAACCCCAATTTCTACTATGGTCCCGTGAGCGGAATGGTCAGTCGCAACGCTGGCTATTTCTTCCTTGGTCGCCTACTCTCTAACCACTCTGCGGAGCACCCTACTGGAATTCTTACACAAGACGTCTTCAAGAAATTCTTCGGTGTATATAATGATAATAATGGAACCCTTGAGTACCGCGTGGGGCACGAAACTATTCCAAGTAATTGGTATCGTACGCCTGTTGAGTATGGCCTCGTTCCACTAAACTTGGATATCGTTGCCTGGGTTTTGAAACACCCTGTATTGGGCAGGTATGTAATATTCCATCTCTTGAATAATACACATGCGCTAACAAGATTGAACCAGTATTGGCGGCAACACCGGCACCGTAAATTCCTTCACTGGCCTCGATTTGCATAACATAACCGGTGGTGTGTTAAATCTAACTACACTACTTGAGAACAACAACTTGTTATGTTTCGTTTTCCAGGTGCTCAAAACCTTCTTGCCAAATTCATTATCGCCACTCCTGGCCACCCTTGAGGTTCCAATCAGGTTGGTAACTGACATACTTGCCGCACCCATTTTGAGTCTTTCATGCCCTGCTTGGAAGGACCTAACTACAGGCGGTGAACCACTATGGGATGCCATTCAGAACAACTTCAGTGGCGCAAGCAAAGCTGGATCAAGTTTATAAAGGACCGATCACGGCAGACAAACTTGTAAATTTCGATTGTAGATATCTATTTATTCATCCATATCATGCCCTTAGCTTCGAATCTACTTTCATACTATTTACTTTCTTTGTGAAGGTTCTTGACGGGACATACCCATTCTAATAAAATTGCTTTGCTATAGGAACTATCTTGTATAATTAGAACATGGTAATACTCAATACACCTTCATACAGTGGTATACTTTTCTTGTCGGTTTTTTACAATTTCGAAAGCCCCGTAAATGTGGTTTGGTCGATTTGTACAACTGCTCCATGTCGCATGCCACCCGGGGTTAGGTTCTGACTACATGGCGTATAAGGAACGCGGAAATCTTCAGTCCAGTAACACTCATAACCAGGACCTCCATAGTCATCCTCCCATAGGTAGTAGCGCTGCGGTCGTAGGATGTCTTGATAGGAGGCAGGGCCTTCACGCACTTTATCGACTGGTACGCCGATCCTTTTCCAGGTGCCAAAGAGGCCGTCATCCGATCGATCAAGAACCACTCGCTTCACAACGTTGGTGTCGCTTAGATATCGCACGTAAAACCTGCCGCCAATGTGTTGTATCTCTTGATCTATGACCGTAGCTGTAGCAGCAGGATTCCACAAGGCCGGGGCTGTGAAAGTTTTGAAGTCGCTTGTATGTGAGTAGTAGATAAATGGTCCTTGGGAGGGTCCAGTATGAGCAGTATCTGCTTGTGCATAAACACGCGAGCTCCAAAAGACAGCATATTGATTTCGGTCAACGTCCCAAATCGCTGATGGTGCCCATACCTGCAATCTGTATCAGCACGTAACTGAGTACTTTTGCCACGTGAGTTTGACATACATAGCCAGCAGTTGAAGGCATCAATTCAACGAGATTATCTTTGGACCAAGTAATGCCATCGCTTGACTCCCACACAAATATGCTTCTCGAACCAAATGTTTGTGCAGTTCCCCAGTCAGTTTTTCCGATATCAAGATCAGTTGCAAGAACGAAATACTATTAGCGCATAAATATTAATTTCAACTCAATTAATAGCCTGGTTCATGAGGTCTATTACCTTGGAACGATCTTGAGACCTGAGTGTGAATGGATCCCGCGCCCCTTTGGTACCCTTCGTTGGAACTAGAATAGCCTGACCATTTTTCACCGCAGAGAAGCTTGAGGGTTTGGATGCAGGAGCAAGGTTGAAAAAGACGTGAGGAACATCGCCTTTGAATACGGTGGCAAGATAACCGGCGGCTTGCTGTTGTCTTGCTTCCAGCGGATGAGCAACACTCAGCGACAATGCCTGTGCAAAAAGAAGAGAACATATCTTCAAATGCATTTTGCTCAAGTAACCCGATCAGGTGCAATTAAACGAGAGTAACGATCACATTTTGCAGGCTATTCTGCCCATCTTATATTCACGAGCATCAGATAATTTTCCCGGGAATCGTGCATTTCTCCGGGCTGTTTGGTTTTAGGGCAGGTATTGCAAAAACACACCTGCTGCTCAATCCTAGTTGACGATCCCCCGATGAGACTAAAGATACCCCGCATTCGGGGAGAGTCCGAGTATCCTAGTCTAGAGCAAAACAGATCGATACACAGTAAAGGTTTCGAAGGTTCCTATTCAATACTTTGATAGTAAAGCATGCCCAGTAGTTACTGGATTCAATCAACGTTTATAACTACACAAACTGACGGTAGACTTTTTGACCTTAATAGTTGCGCACTTTGGTAGCATGATGTTTGTAGAATTGGTGTACATTTGGTCTATGCGCAGAGCTGGATTATTAGCGACTAACCTCACGGTGCATTCAATAAATACCATGTGGATCGAAACACCATAGCCTAGTAGGTATTTTGAGGTGATGCAAAGCATGCGGGGTTTCGTCCGAGCCTCGGCAACGAGCGACCTTGGAACGAGAAACCCCTGGATTGGCGGCCTGCTGATCAGTAGAAAGGAATTGTACCTGACCAGTCTGGAGTGTTTTGATTGATGGAATAAGAATAGCGATGGGGGTTATTGGTCACGCGCTACTTTGGAGGTGGTGCACGTCATGCCTACTAGGGTCTCCTCGGCAATGTAACTGCTTTTTGATCTCAATACTTGGTCGAAACAACAAAACAAAATAGATTCCTTCTATGACGCCAATTTCGACGTAGATCTTCGTGGTCCTATACAATGCGGCCATCAAAGTCAATCCACCGGATGTCACCCGTTCTCTACTGCCGTATCTAGGTAGAAGAACTTAAAGAAGAGAGGAACGCCAAAAGCAAACTATTGATCTATTGCTCTATTCGGTCAAGTTGCTTATATAAGGCTAGCCCTAAACTTAATTGAGATATGAAAATCGAGCACCACTACTTCCACCGGAAACCTTAACTGACTGCAGGGGCGTTCATCATAACTTTGATTCGCACTACCTCTTTGGCACTAAATTACAGGCCCAGATGGTCCTTCTTACACAACTTAACATGTAGAGATAGCTCTGGATCTCTGAGGAATATTTTGCTGCCTTCAAAGCGGTATTCTTCCACCACAATCTAGACTGGCGTCAAGTTGAATAACATCCACACAAATTGAGCTCTACGGAAGAGATTATCCTAGCTCGGATAGTTCGTAAGCATTCAGGGATTCGAACTATAAAGCCGAGTTCCCAAAATCCTGTACAAGGTTACGACTCCCTATAAGTGCGGACCTGCATGTGTCACGTCTACTATGAGCAACCAAAAATAGAACATCCACGACTAGGATCATTCCATAGTAACGCAATGCCAGCAGATCATTTGAGGTTTCATACTACAGCCTATTCTCGCTGTTCACAATAAGATTTCTGATCAGACTCTACCAGGAAACAAGCATCCTTGGATGCGGCCTTGAAACTCCCTTGTCCTGATCGTTACCAACGATGTCGTTCCATTCTCTTCTTGGGGACATGTCACCTCCACTTTTGGGCATCTTCTTATCCCAGGCCCACCTTTCGGCGAAGTATTACCTAGTTTTCCATCAAGCGTGTTGCCAACGAGCTTACCTAAGACTGGAAGAAATTTCCAGGAGTGAAAGGACCCTCCCGTTGCAAAATATAATCATTGACAATTTGGATGAGAAAACACAATGAAGTCTTCTTCTGGTGTATAGACATCCCTAGAATCAGATTATTCGATAAAATTAATGAGGAGAAAACGGCGAACAGCAACCTGGTAGCTGAAATATCTAGATAGAGCATAGGTTTCTTACCAACAAACCCCATACGACTCGAAAGACAGATCCTGTCCATGCTACCCCAAGATATCCTGGAGTATCTTTGCATACTCCCGTTCGAGGAAGGACCTCGCCTGGATTCATGACGGTCAGCACGGTTCTAAACTACTCATGCGGGAAAATAGGGAAAAATCGAACTATATATATCGCTGACGTCATGCAAAAACATGGGGAGAGAGCTCAACTGAGCTACCTCCTCCGACTTTAGTTTTACTACGCCACTGACCACTGCAGCAGCTAAAAGCCGATTCTCAATGCGAAAGTCAAGCCTATGGGGCTTGCTGCTAGCAATTATCTCAACTGAGCCGGGTCCTGTAGCAACAACAATGTGTGAAACCTCAAAGGTACGGCCATCGGACGTTCGAATTTCAGTGCAATCCCCTGCAGGGTTAAGAATGATCTGTGTAACACTGCTTACATCAAGCTCACTCCTTGCACAGCTGCGATTTTAATGAGCTTCTCCAAAGTTGTGTTAGCATTGACCGATCCGGATGAAGGATTGATGTAGACTTCGTCCGCACCTTCCAAAGCTGTCTGGTCAAGCAAAGCGCCGTAAAGGTTTCGCAGGACATCAACTAGAACGACTTCTTCCTCTGTTTCTATATTAAACTTCTCGAAGAAGTCAATTACCCGTCATAAGAAGCCTGAGTTGCTAAGTGAGACGAGTGCAGCCTCGTTGAAAAAAGGACCATAAAGCAGATCCTCTTTCCAGGCATTTTGAGCCTTAAGAGCCAGTTTCAGGTAGAAAAGGTCGCCATATTTGGTGCGAATTATTTTGGTTAGATCTGAAGATAGAAGAGGTATCCGGAAATGTTCTTTTGTAGATGAGGATGATGCGGCAATGCGGCTTAGTGCGAGCAAGATACAGGCCCTCTTGTCGTCGGTGATGGGAGCACTTGCTACCGATCATGTCCGTTGACACCACCCTAGCGAGGTCATGTACGCAATGAACCATCCAGAACAGCGGTACTGCTATCTCAGCAAGCAGAGGACGGACGAAATCATACTTTTTAAGAATTTTGAGTCTGAGCCAAATGTGAAAGTAAAACGATTGACTCCTCTCTTATTCTATCAATCGCGGTGTTGGGATAACGAACTTGGCGAGTATAGACGCGCAAACATTAAGTACTCAGAGACATGCACCGGTTATATTAGAGACATGGGTGAATCTAAGCTGTCGTTTGCGTGTATTGTGACCTCTTGTGACCGTTTTCTTTGCGATGAGCAACTGAACTTGCCATTTTCGCATTCCATACTATAACGTACTGTTGCACGACCATCAAGCTGTGTCCTTCGATGGCGGCACACAAAGGGAATGTTGCATGACGTTGCATGATACTCCATGTATATCCCTAATTTGCGGATTGGGAGGCTGGCATCAAATGCTAGACGTCAGGTAACAGCTACAAAATCGTGACGATATACACAAAGGAATATTCCCCTTCACGGTTATTCGAGAGCCCGATTCATGAAGCGCTACAGGTGGCGAGGCTTACCTAGGGTCCGAATGCACGGCAGACAGGGCCAGGGGCACAGAGATCGCTTGAGCAGTCTAATGTGGCGAGGGACCATCATGACTTTTGCGTCGAGTATATCCTATTAAGATATGATTCAACCAGTGTAGTGAACGATAGTCAGTCATGATAGTGGCTGCGTCAGCCACGATTCGAATTCGAATTCTGGCGGGGCTGACTCGAAAAAGGCGCTTGCGTGTCACCCAGATGCCTAATGCGTGTCACCCTGGTGCCTGATCATTCTGTGAGCTTGGAAAACATATAAATCAAATAATCTTGTCAACTGTGTATACGATGAGCATACCAAAACATCGGCGCCATTTCCAAATCATCAAACCCTACCTACCACAAAAAGCACATGCAATTCTTCCACCGACATGGCCATTACCAAACTCGCGCTCCTGCGACTGTCTGCGGGGTTTACTCTTGAAGACACAGCTCTTCGCGCAAAGCTCGCAAATGCGAAAAAAACCATGGAAGATTATACGGGTTTTACTTTCTACTTCTTCCAACAATTCGAAGATCCTGCGTACATTTACGTTATCGGAGAATGGGATTCGCTTGATCAGCACATGAACCACTTCATTCCAAGTCAAGAGAACCAAGCACTTCTGGATGACTTAAAGGTTGAACTGTCGGTCGAATGGCTGCAGCATATAGATGTGTCACATACTGAGTTACCTCTCCCGAAGTCTGACGAGGAAAGGACCAAAGCTTGCAGAGGAGAGTTGGTCATTAGTCTTGTGCGACACTTGATAAAGTCAGGCAAAAAAGAAAATTTTCAGCAAACATACGAGGAGAACAAACATCATTTACAAGATGCACTTACCGAGGGTACAATGGGTGGAGGCTGGCGTATAGATGAGGATGACGACCAAAAGGAATGGGTTTTGCTCTGTCCGTATACTAGTGTTCAACAGCATCTAGATTTTGCAGACAGACGGCTTTCAAAAATACGGTCAGATTCGAAGGTACATCGAAACTGTCGAAATCAAACATGCGCGACTTGTAGATATCTAGTTTCGTAAAAGTGGGATGACACTGCCCAGATGGTGTGTTGAGAAGGACCCATCTAACTCCGCTATCTTCGGAACGAATCCGAGCCGACCCCTCATTGATATGCGCGATAGCATCACTCCATTTGAAATAGGATCCGCTATAAAACATGGATAAATTAGCTACTAGTAATCGCATTTCGCATTTTGTGCCATCAGCTTGGATTTTCTTCTCACATCATGGAGCCACTTGTTACTCTGCTGTCGTTCGTTAAAGAGGCTCTGGGGAAGTATAGCACACTTCTATTGTTATTCTGGGCTTGCTGTACTGTCACTTATATGGTGAGTAGTAGCTAGATATTATGATGCACTCTCGCGGTGTTAATTACTGGTAACAGTTTCTCACCCGGACCGATATACCTTACATCAGAGGTATACCTGAAATACCTGGCGCTTTTCCGATCACAGGCCATCTCACTCAACTTGGAGACGACCATGCAACAGTATGCGAAAAGTGGTGGCGCAAATATGGCCACTCAGTTTTTCAGATCAGGCTTGGGAACACTCGCGCTGTTGTTGTCAGCTCGTTTGAAGATTGCAAGAAAATCTTGATCTCGAATTCACAAGGGCTCATTGACCGACCTAAGCTATTTACCTTCCATGGCCTCATCTCATCAACACAGGGTTTTACCATCGGGAGTTCACCATGGGACGAGAGTTGCAGGAATAAGAGGAAGGCCGCGTCGACCACTTTAAACAAAGCCATGATGAAGAACTACTTTGATATGTTTGACCTAGAGTCTTACTGCATCGTACGTGACTTGCAGCGTGATAGCAATGGCGGCGCAATTGAAGTTAGCGTTCGACCCTACATTCAACGTTATGCACTCAACACCACGCTTACACTGTGCTATGGTATACGCATGGATGAGGTCTACGATGAATTGCTGCGTGAAATTCTTCACGTTGGTTCCGCCATATCACTATTGCGTTCTGCATCCGAGAACTACCAAGATTACATACCTATTCTTCGCTATTTACCAAACAATAAGAAGAATAGACTTTCTAGGCAGCTCCGTCAAAGGCGAGATAAATACCTCGATGAGCTACTGAATAAAGTGCGCGAGATGATAAAGCAGGGGACAGAAAAACCTTGCATCAGCGCTGCTATTCTAAAAGATGAAGAAACACGGCTTAGTGGTGTTGAAGTAAGCTCTATCTGTCTGTCACTTGTTTCTGGAGGGTTTGAAACAATACCAGGCACGCTTGTGTCCTGTATCGGCTCGCTATCCACACTCGAAGGGCAGAGGTATCAGGAGTGTGCGTTCAAAGAGATCCAGAAACTAGGAGATATCAAAAAAGCGTGGGCATGTGATTTTGAACGGGAAAATTTGCCTTACCTCAATGCGATCGTGCAAGAAGCTGGGCGATACTATACCGTGAGTAGTATGAGCTTGCCGCGCAAGACGATGAGCGATGTGCAATGGGGCAATGCAACGATACCAAAAGGAACAATGGTCCTAATCAATGCACAAGCGGGGAATCACGGTGAGCAGATTTAATCTCGTTTACTCAAAGCAACGCATTAACACAAACAGATGTCGATCATTGGGGCCCAGACGCCGGCACCTTTAACCCGGAGCGTTGGCTATCTCCAGCCCCTTCAACAAGCACCTTCAGTTACACCGAGAAGCCCAATTCAATTACACCTCATCTCTCCTTCGGTGCTGGCTCGCGCTCCTGTCCTGGAGCTACAATAGCCGGAAAACTCATTAGTGCTGCTTTGTTCCGAATTTTGTCCCTTTACAAAATTGAGGCGAGTGCGGAATATCCACCAAACACTGATTATGTCGATTACAATCAAATCAAGTCGGCTTTGGTAGCAATACCGAAAGACTTCAAGGTGAAAATCACACCGCGAGATGGGACGGGAAAGATGGCGACAGAGGTATTACAGGTAGGCGAAAAGAGGACGAGATATTTCTACAAAGAGAGCAGCGGTTAGTGCATTATGAGAAATGCCTTTTCGGGCAGTTCATGGCAGTGAATATGTGGCATGTTATTCTTATTTCCTCAGCTATAGTGGCTTCGCTGACGATATTCCTCGAAAATATTCCAAGCGGAAGAATAGCATTCTTAAAGTTTTAGCTAGAATCTCATTTTCGTGTACAGAGGCTATTACTATATCGTTCAACAAATGTGTGCATTTTGGCCCCAGAACGTCCATAACATAATATTCAGTCTGTGCTCTCATTTTAGCGTCCTCGGCTGCCGCACCATACTCCAATGACAATCCATTCCCTCCCCTCCCCACGGCACTCTATCCCACTCAATTACTTTCGCTATTTCAAACCCTTGCTTCTCATACATAGGCCGCGCTTTGCTTGTAGCATCCAAATACGCAATCAGTCCCTCGTCGTCCGCTTTCTTAATACCCCATTTCAGCAACATCGATCCAGCACCACGGCCCTGGTGCTCTGGATGCGTTGCAAGAGTGTTGAGCTTGAGGTACTGATGCGAAGTACCCATAACTTCATCTTCTGCAGCACGCAAAGGGCCGAACAGCGAACTTAGAGCATCCATTCGAAGTTCGGGAGGAAGGAATCGTGGCTTGTCATCGTCCGGCTTCGTCAACGATGGGTTTGTGGTAAATGCATCTATAACGTCTTCCGGTAGGTTATGCATGCTCCATGCTGAGATTGCGATAGTCCTTCCACCGTTGTCAGATGGGTCGTCATCTCTAGGCGATAATTCCGTATCGACAATTTTCCAGTGCCATGTGTTGGGCTTCTCAAGATCGATTTTTCGATCTTCTGCGGCACCACGAATGGATGACTCGCAAATTGGCCCATTGTGAAGGGCGTCGTGGGTGGGTCCGTAATATGCAAGGGCACGAATACGTATCCAGGATACAGTATCAGCAGGGGTAACGGGGTGAAGCTCTAGAGGCATAGCCGGTTGTCCACAGGAGGTAGGAAGAAATTGTTCAGTTAGTTGAAAGACGTATATAACGTAAACAAGTACTCGCAAAGACTGCGCAATATACGTTGTTGTTCATCGTCGATGGTTGGGAACGAGGGCTCATATACGCCTGGGTGTGAGTCAAATTACATACAATACGAGCAAAATTGAATAACCTGCCTTTCTAAGCAAGCACTAACGTTTTAATGCTGACCACCAACACTAAAGCCAGCCTGTTACGCCCGGAAGTAGAATAGAAGCTGCCTGAGCTATGAGAGCCGTGAGTCAACGGAAACAGAGGTGGGGATTTCCACGGCGATGCCCAGTGGCCCGTGCCTCACCAGCCTTGTGGTACCATAGATTACCCCTCAACGCAGCCGACGGCTCAACGCCGGATCTAAACACTAAAACCAACATCAAACTTGAAGCTATATAGCCACGTATAATAGCTATTATTGCGAGATATTTTGGTAGAGAGCTCTATAGGCCTATATATATATATATAGCTACTTATACCGCGATGGAGTATTGATTTTCCGGCCGCGTCGTGACTGAACTAGCGGTGTTGCTGCTGCAGCTCCTGCGGGCTCTCTACTACGTATAGGCTTCGCAACCTGTCTCTTTTTTGAGGTAGTCTTTA
This sequence comes from Phaeosphaeriaceae sp. PMI808, assembly GCA_021365335.1. Lineage (NCBI taxonomy): Eukaryota > Fungi > Ascomycota > Dothideomycetes > Pleosporales > Phaeosphaeriaceae > Phaeosphaeriaceae sp. PMI808. Next base: position 222,076 of record JAJTIZ010000064.1, read on the forward strand.
TAGAGGCCTCAAGGCTCCTCTTTTTCCGCTTTTGAGAAGTTTTAAAAGCTTGTGAGAGTCGTTTTGCAGCCCTGCGAGCTGCCTGTCGGGAAGCCTGATCAGCAGCTCTCTCAGCCCTCTTCTTCTCCCTCAGTAACCTAGCTGCAGCTGCTGCTGCACGCCTTAATTGGATTGCCTTAGCCTTATCTCGCTTCCTCTCTTCACGTAGCTTAGCTGCTTCAACTTTTTGAAGTTGTCGTTGCTTCTCTTCAAGCTCCTGCTTGCGTAGCTGATTACGTGCCTCCTTCACCTTCTTTGGAGACCAGACAATAGCCCCACCATGATAGTCCTTAGGCTCTTTTTGAGGCAGAGCCTTGCCTCGTTTCCTGCGCAGTCTCTCATTCACTAGAGCCTCTTTAAGGCCCTTTGCCTCATGCTCAAGTAGGGTTTTTTGAACTGAGATTGAGTGGAATGCCTGGCTTAGCTTTTGAGCCCGTGGATCGCTTCTATCTTTAACTACTTGCCGTAGTAGGCTCTCAGTCTTCCTCCAGTTTGACGCACTTAAGGTTGAAGAGTCACTATCGCTTGAGCCTCCCTCAGTAACCTGCGTAAGGTTAAATCTTTTAAGTATTACCTCTGGATTAAAAGGTGATATGCCAGTTACTTCAAAGGCCTTAAGTATTGTTACTTCCTTAAAAGAGGTCTCCCAGGCAGCTATAAATAGTGGATAGAAATCCCTTTTACTTATTGATGTAAAGCCTTGGCACCTCTCAATAAAAGCTGAGACCTGGCTTGAGTAGGCTGTTGAGAGAGGCTTAAACATAACAACGTCAAGGGCCTGCAGCGTATAGGTTGAATAAGGAGGATATATAGCTAGGAGGATCCTATTCTGGTTGCAGAACTCAATAAATTCTATTGTAACGTGAGATCCATGACCATCAAGGATAAGTAGCCGATAGGAGCGACCAGCTTTAGCCTTAGTAGAGCGATTAAACACTCGTTTAAGCCATGCTAGGCCTATATCGTTATTAGTCCATCCCGAAGGTGATGAGGCAAAGAAGACCCGGTGATCCTTAGGATCAAAAGCTTGGAGCCAGGAGTCCTGTATTGAGCCAGACTTTGATTGGTATATAATAGTAGGCTCGAGGGTAGTTCCATCAGCGCAGATGCAGGCCAGTAGCGTTATCCACTCTCGATTACCATCTTGGAGATAAGCCCTAACCTTCCCCTTCTCATACATCTTCTTGCTAAATACTCTCTTTGATCTAGTAACAACTCCTAGCATAAAGCCTTTCTCATCTATATTATATATGTGGCGAGGCTCAATATTATATTGGCTAATTTTACTGCGTAGGAGCTCAAAGTAGAGACTATACTTTGACTGAGAGTCAGCCTGGTGGCGTAATCTATCTATACCAGTTGCCCAGCGTGAGATAAGATCAACCTGGTAACGCTGGATATATCGATCAACCCAGTGTACTCCAAGCTCTTTCTTAGCTATCTGTGAGCCAAAACGTCGTATCATAGGCCTAGTAGGTGGTAGGCCCTGCTGAGTAAGGCGCTCTATATAGCGTAGAAGCTCTTGTTCTTGTTGTGGGTAGAGAGCGCGTCGATTTTCGCTAGAGGTAGCCCGTGAGGTTGATGCGCCCTTGTATCTCCGAGCGAGCGTTGTAGGCTCAACACCATGCTTTCTTGCAATTTCTGTATAAACAAGTTTTTCGCCAGGCTTCAGTGATTCTATAGCTGCAAGCGCAGCCTCCATTGGACTCATATTAGTAGAGATATCGCGTGTTGAAGTTTTGATGTTGCATAGAAGGATCCGGCGTTGAGCCGTCGGCTGCGTTGAGGGGTAATCTATGGTAGCCTTTCACGCACCAAGCAAAATCGTGACCACAAAACTCGCCGATTATAACAGCTTCTATCAGCACCAATATATTATTAAATAAATAATTAAAGTAATAGAGTCGTAGAGAAAAACTTGCACTTGTTTTTAAAGTATAACCTATATTATCTTTTATCTATTGTTGTTGAGTAATTTCCTACGAAAGATAAGACACGTTTTACAGTTCGCAAAGTTTAGGTAAGGGAACTAGGTCTGAGAGTGGGCACTATTTTGCTCGGTGCGTGCCTTTGTCGTCGCAATATCTCGATGTATTGAACACTGTGGTTATATGCCTGAATAACATCATCTCAAACTAAAAAAAATCGTCAGTCATGTATAACATTGGAGTTTCTGCTCATTTGAGTTCCCAAGCTTTCCTCCCCTTCCGTTACGAACGCCGATCCATGGTGACCGCAGACTTGAGCAAAAAAACATAGCAGGCGAGGATTGCCATTCAGCATCGTTGCAAGGATATTGAGTAGATTATCGCTGCCAGCAGCGGGTGTATGTATGCACCATTCTTCACGGCGAGATATCCGGACCCCGGGCTCTTACTGTGACAGATCCAAGGACAGATACATAGGTTGCGTATGTTGCAGAAAAAAACCGTCGAAAGAACCCTGAAGCCCCATGAACTACTCCATCGATTGTCTGTTTTGCAACCTAGGTCAGGTTGATACTGCTGTCTCCTCGTGCTGCACAATGCGCAAGAAAGGTGGTGAACACCTAGACACGCTAATGGACACGCGCAATCTCGCATTCACATTGGAGTCCCAAAGCCACAATCGCGGGGCCGTATCACTAATGAGAACATGCTTCTAGTTACGGAAAGAGAACCCTTGATCCTCACCATCCTGTCACAGAGCCTTCACTTGAGACTCCAAAGAGTGGTAATTGGAGAACATATATAAGGCTTAAATGCCGCTTTAATATGCGGAATATAGGGCTAGTAGATGTCGCCACCGGCCGACCCGCTCCTGCCCTGACCTTGTGAGAGAGTGCTACTTCTTTAATTGGGGTGTTGAAAATTGACTTGGGCTGATGTGACTCGTTGCCATCACTTGCACTGTGCTAAGATGTAACAACTTTTCGAACAGCGAACAATTGAGTGCTCGGCCAACCTCCACCCCTCTACTCGCCACTCTCGCTCCACATGCCCACCACCTCGCCTGGTTGCGACTCCAAAAGCATCTAGCACCCGTACACTCCTCCCTCAACGCTCAGCTTCAATCCGCGGATGGTTCGCCAACCAGCCAGCCTCGCCCCACGCTCCTTGTCCGTACCAAAAATGCGCTCGTAGCCCATTCCACGGGTACCACAACCCAATCTACGAATAAGAACATAAGCCATCGCTCGCCCCAAGAAGCTTGAACCAATCGTGACTTGACCTAGTATCCACTTCAAAACTCATTCAAATCTCAATTTGCTTTACTCCCGTATGTGCGAGATATTCTAAGTCATCAGAACTCCAATATTTGAGGCTGGATTTCAAAAGTGATGCTTCCATCGGTCATCATGCTATGCAGATAGCAGTCCCCCAGAAGCTCAAATGATTTACCAATAGGCCTTACGGCAAATGGCACCGCGCAGCCCGCAAGGAAGCATATGCGGTCACCTAACTTCGTGGTGCTTGGGACCCAAGCCAAATCTCCATTGTTTGTGATGACGAACTTTCGACCAGCTGAAAGCTCTTGGACTACACTTTCATAGATGACATCCTGGTTGGCTGGAGTATGAGAACTTGGGAACTTAAGACAATAGTTCACAGTTTCTGGGGTCCTATTTACAACCTTGTTGTGTAGTGCTTGGAATCCTGTAGTGTACTGCGCGCCCGGTGCGGCAACTCTATTCGGTAGCGCATTAAACGCCATGGTGCGGCAAAAAGCCTCGAAAAATTCATGCTTTTTGAAACGCGAGCTGTAGGTCTGAGCTAATAAATAGCACATTATTTGCCAGTTGAGGACATCTTTCATCGGCGACTGAGGCTTCCAATTCTTACTAGAGTCGCCTAGAAGAATATACGGTGTCGACTCTACGATGATACTAGGGCGGTCGACTATATATCCTGAAATGGACAAAACCTTTATAGTCAGCTACATATAACCGGGATAAGGAGGTATCAGAACACACCTTGCCGTTTATAATGGCATGACTGTAGTTATGATTGAAATAGGCAGTGCCTGGAAAATACCGCGTCAAAGGGACAAATCTAAAGCCAACTGGTCTCCAATCAGGTACCCAGCTTGGCAGACTCGATGAGTGTGGGGTTTGAGTCTTACAGGCCAAAAACCTGCTTGTACGCTCCGGACTCTTCCCCCAAGGACTGGGCTTAAGGTTGCAGGGGGTTGTTCTGTGCCAATCCGTTTGAGATACTCGTATACTTAAAGCTATACTTGCGATCTCTCTGTAGACAGTCGCCACATCTTTGTCATAGTCGACTATGTCCATGCTCACTGCAGTCTGCGTTGATAAAAGTGCGAAAACTCGATCACGGGGATCCGTGGCTTCAAGCAGCTGGCTGCTTGTCCATAAGTCTACGATTCGAGTGTCTTCCACTTCCGTGATCGCGCTAACAATTTTAGTGAGACCAAAGGCGAATGGTCTCAATACAAGGTCCCTGTTGTTGAGAATATCGACGCTGCACAGTGCGACAACTTCTCCAATAGCGGCACATGCTCCGGTGGCGACTGCAAACCAAATGAGGTGGTCGCTCGGAATTCTCAGAGATCCGGACATAAACACTGATTGAGTCGCGTTTAAAAACTCTTGTACAATCCAGACACGCCCGAACCACGGGCGAGAAAGGAGCGAGGCCCAACCGATCCATTCGTCGACATTTGGGTGTAGGCCCAGTTCGTCCAAGGATTTACCCCTGAGGGATTCGAGTTCGATACCCGTATAGATTTCGTAGTTTTTGGCGAAGACGTTTATTAGACGAACTGCAGCCTCGTCGTACTGCTCTTGCTGCCCAAGCCAAATTATAACATCCGCAGCTCGTTTGTAGATGTCTCGCATTATGTTGACTTGAATACCCTTCTCTTTATTGTCTTGCTGATTGATGCAAATTGCATCTATCCACAGCAGGCCATGAAAATTCTGTTCTTGGAGACATGATAAGACCTCCCAGAGATTGCGGGTGATTGGTACACTGTGCCCATTGCAGGCAATCCAGGATGGTGACGATTGATTACCCCAGACGTAAGAAAGGGCAGTATACTGCACATTCGAATCGAGCTTGAAAACTTCAAGGTCGACCTCGATGCTCTTTCCGTCTCTTTCGGATTTGATGCGCAGCAAGCGAATATCTCTTCGATGTCCAAATGGACAGTACAGTCGTGGCGTGAATGGCATTTTCGCAACCTAATTATTCCTTGACTGTGTCTGTTCATTTATAACGCGATCCAAGAAGCACTTGAGAAAGCTAACTGAAGGCCCAAGGCGGAGCTGACATAACGGTGAACTGACCGGAAACGCAGCCACCAGTAGTCTAGCCTAACGAGGTGGACGGCGCAACGCGCGCCCCATCAAAATGCCACCAAAAAATGCTGCATAACTACATCAATATAGAGCCAATTGAGGCTGCCCTCGCAGCTATAGATTCGCTAGGACCTAAAGAAAAACTTAATTATACGCAAATTATAGTATCATACGATCTACGCTTACGCGGAGTTGGAAAATCATTTCGAGATTTTCACAGCTATTATTTTTCCCGCAGAAGCATGATCAAAAACGATCTCATATAGCTCTGGTCGAGCGAGAGTACTGCTAGTATAATAAAAAAACATTTCAAAAATCATCACTCTTCTAGCCATCCGACCAGTGGTCCTTGAGCAACTAAATTTGAGGCAGTGCGGCCCCCCAACTATACTATTTAACACCTATTTGCAGTGTAGTAGTTAGCCTAGAGCTTGATCAGAGACTCTTCAGGGTATTGCAAATGTACTGCCGTTCATCGCGGTTGCGATATCAACAAGGTTCCTTAAGCTTCTATTCGAGGTGATCGCGCTTGGTTGACCTAATCAACACGCCAGCCGTTCAAGTTACTACCCGGTTTCTACTAATTGATGTGTAGCCAACAAAAACACCACACAAAACAACCAGTATACCATTCCTGAAACAAATCGCCTTCAATACTGACCTCTCTTCAAAACCTCCCCCGCCCCCGAACACTAAGCGCAACCCACCCCCCAATCAAACACAACCCTCCCAACGGCGTCACGGGCCCTAACGCCTTGAATCGCTGCGGATCTAATACAAGCAAATAAATCGACCCAGAGAACATGGTCATGCCTGCTGTGAATAACCCCATGGCTAAGTGATTCCGCGGCGTAACAACAGACGCAAAAGTTAGGACCACAGAATGAATCAACTAGGTTGAAAGAAGAATGTTAGCTAAGAGATCCCAATATAGATATAATGTCTTTTTATACATTCTTCTACTATCTTTCCACCTATCGCATCTTTTTTTCTCATTACACAATGAAAGGAGAATAAAAATCACATACCTGATACTGAGCAGCCGTACTCCAATTTGCAATACGCGCAGGATCCGATATCCGCGCTTTCAAGCCGTGGGCCCCGAATGCGCCGAGCATGACGCTCGAGGCGCCGAATAGGGTGCCTATAGTCCAGAAGGGGGCCATTGTGCGTGTATAAGGCTTTTTTTTACAGGGGTGTAGGGAGGCAAAAGGATTTGATGGTGGGTATCGTTTTCGGGGAAAGAATCGCATGAACAAGAGCAACGGCCCGGCTGAACTTCGGGAACCAGCTTCATAGACCTGCCGATACTATATTTGCCAAAACTATTTTCGTACCGTATTTACGTCTCAATCTAAGCCTCGTGATTTACTAGAGCCTGGCCAAAAAAAAGCCGTTGGCCGCACTGACTTCCTGTCCGATATTCCTAAAGCTACAATCTAGGCCCAGTCTAACCATCTTAGTTGCTACCACCTAGGATAGTGTAGCTATCCGTTCTGCGCCAACCTTTTAAGACGAACGAGTACTAGCAAAAGTGAATACTATCTAAGGTCTTTATCCTTCTCTGTCTACTTGTAACGATATCTTTGCTTCATTGCCAACGCCCTTAAAGGGAACAGACATTCCAACTCCAGTTTGGCCCTTCGTTCTATCTTTACCTCTCCAGATCTCCTCGCCTTCGTCCCTCTACGACAGAGTAGTATATGAAGGAGTTACGAGCGGAACATGATGTGCTCTGATATCCAGTGGGCCAGTGCTTGTAGCAATTGAATTGCCAGTTCCCTGTCGGTTCCAGCCGTTGGGCCCACATATTGGATCACGTGATAACAATCCCGCGCCCGCGCCCGTGCTGAGTCACGGTCTGCCAAGATCTACCCATGGTAAGCCTACATTCGTTTGATCCAGTTTCGCATTGCGACCTATCGAACCAATAGCGGCGTGAACTTGCAGGGCGGCCTCGACATTGTTGCCACTCAAGGTGCCTACCTCGTTCCTCGCACAGGCACACCGGTATCCCAGAAAGCCTACGATGACGGATTCGTTGCTGCGCTTGAACTGCACCTCGATGCGGTTTGCACAGAACAGATATGCAGACTTGTCATGTACCGTGGCGCCGCCGACGAATAGCCCATAGGGCGCACGCCACCAGAGGTTAAAGAGAAGCGCAAGGCCGAGTTGAAGGCGCTGGAAGAGCTCGAGGGAGCCACCTCTGAAGATGGCAGCGACAACGACGATGACAAAGATAATGGTGGGAATGATATTGGCACCAGAGTCGATCCAGGGAAAATAGTGGCAGCACTAGACCGGCCACGGAGGCCACACCACGCAGATTGGCTTCCGACACCACCGCTGTCCGCTGAAAGCCCTCTGGCCACACTACAGAGGAAGCGTCGGAGAATATCTAAGGAAGATGATGAGGGGAAAGAGCGCTCCACTAAATTGCACGTTAGCCCTACGAAAAAAGTCTCAACCGCAGAAGCCTCAGCCACTTCAGAAGATGCTGTGCCCCACACATCGCAGCAGAAGGACCGGAAGCGGTGACGGACTCTCGACATGGTTGGGTGCCCCTTGTCGTCCCATCCGGCAGGAATTATCTTTCCTATATAAGAAGCATGAAGCAACCTATTTGATCGAAGAAGTTCTAGGGGTTAGGAATACTCTTGAAGAAGCGATCCACATGTTTAACATCATTAATAAAGGAACCGAAGAAGGGGAAGGGGAGAGGGAAGATCACGTGAACAAGTTATAGTTATATATGCGGACATGAAGCGTTCTTTTCTGTATGGGAGGAAGAGGATATCTGTTTCATCGTGGAAACGTATTTAATGAGCTAATTATAATTTATCACTGTTATTGATTATTATTGATTAGGAATCGGTTCAGGAACTAGGAACTTGTCATGGTACCTAGAACTAGACCCCGAGGTCTCTACCAAATGCTGGAAGATTCCCGGAAAGGCCCAGAAACTATTTATTTACAGGAGCCGTCAGCCAGTCGGCCTTCGAATTTACCCCCATTTGCATACTGACGTGGCTTGGCTAGTTCTCCACTTGTCCTCCACCCGAGCGACTCCACGCGGTACCTCTATAATGTATAGCTTCTTGTTCTATTGCGGGTATCCTATTTCTACATACGGTAGTGAAGTTTGTATTCCGCAATTTGGGTTCATCTCACGTGACAACCAAGTGGACCGATGGGCCGGGCCAAGTGTGGCGGGGTAATTTGTTAAACGGAGCTGGTCCCTCTAGGGTACTACGCACCACTAACTTTTGGGCAGCTTTAGTATGTCTCAAAGTTTCCTTTGTTCCTTCCCTAAGACACCATCGTCTTCCGCCCGAGTAAATATTCAGCTTGGCTGCATTGCCCTCCTGATACTACTATAACCTGGCCTGCGCACAACCCACAATCGCGACAAGCTAGACAACTTCGATCTTGACCTGGTGTAAGAGCTGGATATGACATAGCATCAGTTGGTGTTTGTGGGCTTTTGGCATTGGAATGGCGCATTGAGCAAGCCTTGGAACAACCATGGGATCCCTCTCTAGCACAGCCTCCCGAGGCATCAGAATCACAACCGCTTCCGCCCTGAAGATTCCAGTGCACGGTCAATATTGACTGCCTCTGATCAACATCACGCAGGATAGCACCGCCACAGCGATGCGCCACAATTGCCAACCTCGAAGCTTACCACAGGTGACATGCTGAAACAGGTATCGAATACGAATTACGAGGTACCCAAGGATTCGGCTCTCTCGCGTTGATTGGATTTAGGCCTGTAGCCAAGGGCCCTCTCTTAACGGCTATTCGTTTGCGATTCTTGACCTGCACATACCCATGTTACTTTTGCTGCTCAACCCTAGACGTGGCTGCGGAGGGGCTGAGAGCCACCCCGCATCAACTTACCGGTGAACTGCGCTACAGTTTATCTTCTTGCAGATTCGTCTTCGGCATGATATAACTTGATTTGCCCACTCTTCTCTTTTTGCCTTCGACATTCCCTCTTGTCCTCTGCACTCATCTCAATCCTGCTCCGCTTCGTAAACAGGTAGCATGGCTAAGGTCTATCAACAAGGCCTCACGAAGTTGTACGCGGGAAGCAACATTGGTGGTGAACTTCCAAAAGCACAGTATGTGTGTTCACTCCCTCGGCCATATAAAATACTAATGCATTGGAAGGATCGTGTTTGTTCATGGCCTAGGAGGCCATGCGCAAAACACATGGAGCTCAGAAGAAGCGGCACCCGCCGATCCTGCGGATAGACGTCCTTCAGACACCTCTGTGTCATCTGGTGGTGGTCGCAAGGGCTCAACATTCGTGAAGAGGTTCATAAGGCGGTCAAAAACCACGGGCCCAGAAGAACTCGGTGAGCGCACCATGGCTACAGCAGGATCTACCTTTTCCATACAAACTAGGTCCGATTCGATTTCTCCAGGAGAAATCATTGAAGATCCACTGAGCACTGAGCCGGAGTCGCTCTATAACCCACCCTTTCCGCCCGCATCTTCCAGCAAAGACAAAGTCTTCTGGCCTCGGGATCTGTTACCAAACGATATTCCGGATGTCTGTATCTTCACGTATGGGTACGACTCGAGGTTAGCGAGTTTATCTAGCACTGGGGCAAGAGGCACTTGGAATATCACGCAATATGCGAACGACTTCTTAGTAAGGCTCAACCAAGAGCTGGATGATAATGTTCCAATCATCATTTGTGCACACAGCCTTGGAGGTGTAATCACTAAAAAGGTAATATCTTCTTCTGTAGACCTACGCTTTTACTAAGTTTTCGAGGCGCTCTGGGAATCGAAAACGGCCGACAATGCGAATCCCGAGAAACGAAAGCTGGCCAAGCTCACCAAGGTTATCATGTTCTTCGGAACACCGCACAAGGGATCCGACGCAGCCACTTGGGCTCAGATTGGAACGAAGATCGTCGCCATGGCTAAGTTGGACGCTTTGGAACATCTGTCGGCAAGCTTGAAGCTGGACTCAGAAATCCTCAACAACGTTCACTCTGACTTCATGAAGCTGCAACATGGCGGCGCTTTCTACATTCATGTATTTCAAGAGGGACGGCCTATGGGCAAAGGAATGAAAAAGGTATAGCACTCATTTCTGTATTATCGAACTTTTGACTCATTCAAGCCCTCCAGATTGTGTCAGACCTTTCTTCTAAAATTGAGGGTGCACCCAATTGCCAACACGAGATGATCGATGGCAACCACCGCAGCATGATACGCTACCAGACTGCTGACGCTTCAGGGTATCGCCAAGTCGTAAGTGCGCTCAAACATTATAAAAAGAAGCTTGATAAAGCCCACGACATTGAGAGAGCATGTAAGTTCTTGAACAGCGTTTCGTGGAAAATCACGCCATCATTATTAATGGCTATGTCACTGACATGCCTTAAATAGCGATTGCAAGCAATTATTCTGCCTCGATCATGCCGTCCAAAATCTACTTCAGCATTCCTTACGCTCGTAACGAGAAGTACTTCGTTGGCCGCCAGGATACTCTCGATGCCATCAATAAAAAGTTTGATAAGGAACAAAAGATCTACCACCTCACGTTGCATGGGATTGGTGGTATCGGGTTCGCTCATTTCCATCATTTGACTGGACAAGCGTTAACTAGCACACAGGAAGACTCAGGTAGCAATAGAACTAGCTCATCGTTGGCGAAATGATTTTCCGGGATGCTCCATATTCTGGGTGCATGCAACAAGCGTCGACCGCTTGGAGGAAGGATTGTGGGGGATCCTGAAGGCACTTGGCGTTAAGCCATCTGCCGAGACCAACGTCCGCAACGTTGTTGAGCAGTGGCTGCGCGATAAGAATAATGGGAAATGGCTTGCGATTGTGGACAATGTCGACAGCGAGGACATTCTCAACCAAGGCTCCCGCCCCGAAGAATTTGAGCTTCTGTCTTGCTTACCACACGTCGAGCATGGCCGCATTTTGTTCACTACTCGGTACCGACACATAGCGCTGAAGCTATCGCAGAACGACAACATTAGGCTGGACCATATGTCGTCGCTCGAAGCACTCGAACTGTTAAAGAAATGCTTAGGCGATCAATACGATGAAGCAGAACGGGCTGATGCTGACAAGCTTCTCGAGGAGCTCTCAAACATCCCCCTTGCAATCGCTCAGGCAGCAGCATTCATACAACAAAACGAGATTCCGATCGAAGAGTACCTCGACATCTACAACGAGAGTGATGAGAGTCAAACCCAGCTTTTAGAGCGCGAGATCAAAAACTTGGGTATAGCTGATTCGGAAACACCTAAATCGGTGTTACGAACCTCAGAGGTGTCGTTCAGCCGAATCAAGGCTGACGGAAAGCCAGGTCCGCTAGCGATGGAATTCATATCGCTCATGAGCTGCCTCGATCGGCAGGAAATCCCGCGGTTTCTATTACAAGATTTCATGCCGAAAGAACGGAAGATGAACGTCACTTATGCGCTCGGCTTGCTACGCAATTATTCTCTTATCATGGATACCGAAACGAAGAACTTTTATATGCATCGATTGGTCCAGCTGAGCATGCGAAAATGGCTAGAGAAGCAGGGAACGTTAGACAATTATCGAGAAGCGGCACTTTCTCTTTTGACGGAGACGTTCCCAGACGGATCCTTCCCCACCTGGAAAGAGTGCATGGCACTTATTGTGCACGCAGACACCGTGCTAGAGCTTACAGCCGACACAAAGAATCTTTCGGCGCGAGCAAAACTCCTCCAGAATTGCGCGAACTTCCAAAACGGCCGTGGCCAGTATGCTGCGGCCGAATTGAAGTTAACGGAAGTCGTCAAGCTTCGAACCGAGCTGGTTGGCGAGGACAATACTGAAACGTTACGAGCTAAGGATCAACTGGCGTGGACACTGCGTAACCAAGCGAAGAACGACAAGGCGCTGGAGCTGGCAAAGCAAACCCTCGCGAAGAAGCAACAGATTTTCGGCGAGAAGAGTGCTGAGGCTCTCACAACATCGCATATAGTTTCCACCATTACCGCGGATCGTGGAAAGCACTTCGAGGCCGAAAAGATCGACCGCGCGAATTGGGAAGACCGTACCGATCTCCTCGGGCCAGAACATCTGGACACGCTGCGCTCTGCTGCGAACCTTTCTCTCGAACTCTGGCAGCTTGGGAGATTTGTTGAAGCCGAAGAACTCGCTCGCGAGGCGCTAGAGTCCCGCTCTCGGCTTCTCGGTCCTGAGCACCCAGATACGCTGGAGATCCAGGGCACTCTAGGCTTCATCCTCGAGATCCAGACTAAGTACGAGGAGGCCGAACAGCTCAAATCTGAGATGTTGGAAATCCGTGAGCGTATATATGGAAATGACCATCCCGATACAGCAGATTCATGCCATGATATGGGATGGATACTACACCAGATGGGGAAATACAGTGCCGCGGAACCGTTCTATGATCGCGCGCTCAAGGCGAAAGAACGACTACTGGGCGAAACCCACTGGAAGACCCTGACGACGATGTGCAATTTCCCCGTGTTTTACTGTGATAAAGGAGAATACGTAGAAGCGGAGAGGCGGTCCAAACGCTTGATTGCGGTGTTTAAGAGAGTCCAAGGGCCAAAACATCCGCAGACACTAGATGCGACGGGTGGTCTTGCTGTCATCCTCAGGCATCAAGATAAACTTGTTGAGGCGGCTGCAGCGGCAAGGACGAGTATTGATGGCCGCAATGTGGTACTCGGACCCGATCACCCTTGGACTTTACCGCCAGTCGCGCACTGGGGGTATATTCTCACGCTGCAGGGCGAGCATGAGAAGGGTGAGAAGGTGATACGCGATGCTCTCGCAGGCCTTGAGAAGGTTATGGGTTCCGTCTCCTCTAACGTGTGTATCTCGCTCGTCTTCTTATCCAAAAACCTTCTCCGCCAAGCTAGCGGACCCGAGGATCCGAAGCTAGAAGAGAGTGAACAACTTGCTAGACGGGCGCTTGAGGGCAGAAAGAAGTTGTTGGGGAAGGAACATCCGTATACGTACAAGACAATGTTCCATATAGCAAGGGTAGTTTTTGCAAGAGGGGGATTTGAAGATGCAGTAGACTTGGGTAGCGAAGCGCTGCTTGGCATGGCAATTAGTCTAGGAGCCGAACATCCGGATGTGGAGGGCTGCGATGAGGAGCTGAGGAGTATGAAGGCTAAGTTGGCGGAAGTGAAGGAAGAGAAGGAGCATGACGAGGAGATATGATTCATCGACAAACCACAGGCACATATTTTTATATCAGACCGTAAGTATCCCGATACGCATGCCTCCAGAGGCTACAACGACCTACCAAACCCTATTTCATCATCTCTTGAATAATGCTTGGGTTAGTATTCGCTGCGCAATCCACATCTCGCTTAAATCAATACCTTAAACATGGTTGCTATTATACACGGCTTAGTAACCAGCAGTAACACATGTATCAACAGCGCACTATAGTTATATGTCCCGTATGCAGTACGCAACAGATTAATACCCTCTTTCTACGCGTTTTCTTATATTTAAGAGCTGCGGATCCCTTCCCCCACAATGTCCTCTTATTGTTACAAGTATCTGGCCTATAACAGCCTCCCCAAGGCCAGAACCTATCAGCCTAGATAGCGAACCTGATATAGCCTAGGGATACAAGATTACGATATAGGACCTAAAGCTAAATATAATATAGATATATAACAACTGTTCGTGGGCTTCCTCTGCAGCGCGAAAGCATGCGGTAAGCTTTGTACAATATTGTACGGGGGTTGAGTGTAAACTCTTAGATCTGTATGTGTATTCAAGGTTGTTCTTCTACGTACGATCGATCTGCGATCTATATAGGGGAACTATACGCACGGGCTATAGGCCTGTGCATCTAGTTACCCCTTTACTGGAAGCTCTTGCTACACGTACTCTATAGTACGTAATAGCTAGAGCTACTACGTACGGATACTAGCAACTTTTTCTTTTTATGCCTTTATAGCTAGTATCTAGTACTCATCCTCTTCCGTACGTTCCTGTTAATTTATTCTTACCTTCCTTAAATGTTTCCCTTTCCTCTTAGTTCCTCCTATCTAATTTATTTCTCCTTCCCTTGTTAGTATCTTCTACCGTACGGCCTATCATTCCTAATACCTGTATACTAGGGATTAGTTGCGTACGGAATCTAGGGAGAAATAGTAGTCTATCTAGAATTACTTATAGGGTAGAGTATTATTATATTTATTTATATAGTAGGTCTCTTAGGTTTTTAGGTCTCCTAGTTAGTTCCTTCTATTAGAATATACTATACGATTAGTAGCTTCCTATACCCTAATAGTTCCTTCCTATTTACTACGTATAATATCGCTATAATATCATTACGTTATATATAGAAGTTAGGGGTATATATTTAGGTTGCTCCCTCTAGTTTAACGCTCTTTTCTTTTCCTCCTTTAACTACTACTACTACTACTTCTATACGTGATTATTACTCCTTCCTTATCTCTTCTTAGTAGGGGAGATACCTTCTTCTTCGTATAGTACTAACTTATAATAGATAGTACTAGTACTAGTACTATAACTACTACTATAACTATAACTATAGCTATAGTAGTAATAATAGTAATAATAGCAATACTAATAATAATACTACTACTACTATACTATATATTAATAATTCCTAGTAACTTTTTCTTTTCTAGGTCTATATAGTGCTAATAGGTATAATAGAAGATATCTCTTATACTATACGCTACCCCTACCTCCTCTAGTAGTAGTAGTAATAATACTACTATAGTAGCTAATAAGTTACTAGGTGATTTAGCCGTACGTTAGGTAGGTAGGCGTATACTAGTAATACTACCTACTAGGCGGGTAGCTAATCGCCGTCTATTAGTATCTCTATATATTAATATATATATTTAGATACTATACATTAAGTTTTCCCTTTATACTAATTGATAGTAGGATAAGGAGAGAACTATAGTAGCTATACTATCCTATAACGTTATCGTATTACTACTAGCTAATATAAATCTTAACCTTTAGGTTACTAAACTTATCTAGTATAAGGGTTATTTCTACGCGATTCTTATATAGAGCTATAGTTATCTTATAGCTCTATGCGCCTATAAGTATAGTAGTTCTACTAGGGCTCTACCCTTTCTAGAATATCGCGTAGTTTTAGGCGTCTAGAGAGGCGCCTATAGCTCCTATATCTAGTAGAGCTATAGCTTATAGTACTAGTACTATATATAAGGGTCCCCTAGGGGGGGTAGAGAGAGGGGGATTTTTTTCTTTTCCTTTATTTTTCCTTTATTTTTCTTTTCTTTTTCTTTATTTTTCCTTTCTCCTAATATTTTATCTTTATATATTAGTTAGATTTCCTTTATTTTTCCTTTATTTTTCCTTTTTCTTTTATAATATCTAATATACGATTACCCTCTCCCTATTCTATATATTCTATAATTGTATATAATATAAAAATAAGTGAAAAGAAAGTAAATTTAATAAAGGAGATATAGTTAGTATATTATATGTAGTACCTTATACTAGTAGAGATTTCTCTTTAGTATATATAGGTTTAAGTTAGTTAATAAACGCCTCTACTTTAATATTAAGTATATTAGTTAAGATAAGTCTCTTAATTATTAAATTTAGCATTTTCTTTATATATATATTAGCTAGGTTATCTTTACTATTAATCTATCTAACTTCTATAATTTCCCTATTCTTATATAATTCCTAAAGAGATATAATATTAATTATTAGTCTCTTCTTATTTATCGTACTAAGTTTTATAAGGTAATTATATAGGGACTTTAAGTCTAAGTATACTACTACTAGAACCTAGGGTAATTAGAGTATTTATATAATCTATTATAGTATTATACTAATAGTAATAGCGTTATTAAAGCTATTTACTATTCTATACAGCTTACTTATAAGAACGCTCCTTATAACTTACTTATATTTAATAGAATTCTAGTATATAATATTACTATAGATTTTAAAGTTATACCTATCCTTTATATAGCGCTCTATTACTAGGATAATAATAAATCTAATCTAGGAGCTAAGGTCCTTATTATTTATAAATAATCTATCTATAAAGATAAATAGTTTTATATAGTCTAGCTATAGTAGAATAAATGTTAGGCCTCTTTCTAGGTTATTAATTTACTATTAAAGTTATACGTTAAGGGTATTAATATCCTCTATAGATAGTACTATTATCTATATAGCTACTAATAGGTTAAATACTACCTCTAGTTAGTATACTAATATAATATATACACCCTAGCTCTCTATACAATATACTAATAGGTAGTATCTTATACTATTAGGTCTATCGTGTAGAGGTTACTAGTTTATCCTTTCTATATAAGTTTAATCTTATCTTATACTATTATAATTCTCTCTTATTAAATTTAATAGGTTAGTCTTTAGATAGGATTATCTTTAATTTTATATAGAACTTTACTTTATCTAGTTCCTCTTATTCTTTCTATACGAAGGCTAGAGTAATAATACTAATTATATTATCTATTTATAGACTAGTAATCCTAAATATACTTTATCCCTTATCTATAATTAATAGATATAGGTTATATAATAAAGTTCTTATTCCTAGTCTATCCTTATAATAGTTATAATAGGTCTTAAACTAATATAGGCCTAATTCTACTATACTATATAGTAGTTATATAATGCGTAGGATTATATTTAGTAGGAATAAGTTCTATAGTTCCTTTAGGGGTTTTACGTATAGTATATAGAGAAGTTTATCCTTAGATTATATATAGGCTTAATAATATCCCTAAGCTTATAGTATATCCTAGACGTAGCTATTAGTAATACGCCTATTACTAGTATTAGTCTCTAGCTTATCGCTAGATTATTAGAGACTAATAAGGATTTCCTCCTTACTAGTATCTAAGTAGCCTATAAGTACTAGCCTCGATTTCTTATATAGTTATATTATCTTTCCTTTAATCTCTTATATAAGTTAGAGGTTAAAGATCCTACTATAGTACTTATTTTTATTAAGGTAGAGGATTTTAAATATACTATTAGAGATAAGTATATCTATCTCTATATAATTAGATTCTTTAAAGAGTACTCTAGTATTATTATTACTCCTTCTTTACGTAGTTTAACTACTAACTTATAGTTATTCTTTTCCTTCTAGGTAAGGAATAACTATATATATTACTATATATACTTCCTAGGTCTTCCTCTTTTCCTAGGTTATAGTTACTTAGCTTATACGTACAGCGCCTTAGTATTCCTATATAGTCTTTTCCTTACTATATAGCTCCTCTCTCTAGTATATCCTCTTGTCTAATCTCTCCTCTCCTTATAAAGGTTACGCTCTTTTACCCCTATAGGCTATAGTATACCTATAGCTACTACTAAGGTTTATTCCTAAGAAGGTTCTTACTCCTTCTTATAGGTAGTTTTAGCCTCTTATTATACTACTCTTACGGTCTTCTACGCGCGCGTATATAGGGTAGTTTAACCTATAGTAGGAGTAGCTTATCTAGGTTAGCTAGTTCTTCTATATAATATAGCTTTTATAGCTAAGTAGCATAGTAGTATAGTTTAGCTTAAGTATATCTAAATATAACTAGTCTATTATTAAGCTCAACTATTATATTTTTACCTTTAATACCTTTAAGCTTATATAGGCCTATCTATCTACCTTTCTCTCTCTAAACTATAATCTTAGAGTTAAGTAGGAGGTTTAGAATCTTATCGACTTTATACTATTATAGGTATTAATCGCATAGTTAATATTAGCTCTTACCCTCTTATTCCTAAGTATTCTTATAGCCTTACGTATAGTATTTACTCTTTATACTATTTTAGGTAATAGGGGTAAGTTAATATTAATCCTTAGGTAGGTTCTAAAGACTAGTAGTATTAGTATAAGCCTATTTAGGCTAGCTATATTATTAAGGGCTTTAACTACTATTTATAGGATAGCCTTATTATCTATACTACTATCTAATTCTACTCTTAGGATATTAAATATACGCCTTAGTAGTGCGTGTACGCGTTTAATCTTTCCTACTACCTAGTATACTTCTACTAGTATTTATCTATATTCTATACTAATAATCTTTATATAGGTCCTAAACTCTTCTATAGTAAAGTTAGTTCCTAGGTTATATATAATATAATCTAGGGGTCCTTAGTAGGTATTAATCTAGTACTTATATAGTACCTCCTAGGTATCTTATATAGATATAGACTTTAAGAATATTACTACTTAGAACGCTATATCTATATTAATAATATATAGTATATCCTTATTACTAATTTATACGATATTAAGGATAATCTTATAGTTAAAGTATAAGTTATTCTTAATTATAAATTTAAACCTTTATAGTAAGGTCCCTTATTATTAATAGAAGTAGTAGAACTTCTAGATTACCTTTAGTATAGAAGCGTCTACTTTATAGCCTACTTCTATAAGTATCTTATAAAGTTATTCTATACGTAGGTATCTGAATCTACGATATAGGCGTTATAGTTCTATTTCTATAAAGAAGGAAGTAGTTTCTTTCTTACTAATATTAAAGAATAGGTATCCCTATTTATGTATAATAGGGACTATTATACTATCCTTATATATATAATATTTAATATATTATTAAAGTACGTACCTAGGTAATTAGTATCTACTAGGTATAGTAGGAATAGTATAGGAGTATCTAGTATATAGTATATAACTATTCCTACTAGGTTAGTAATATATATAGTTCCTAGTAATCTCTTTAGGTTCTATCCTCTAAAGCTAATATTACTTATTCCTAGGGTCTAGTCTATCTTCGTGCGAGGGTTCTTATATATATATACCTCTAGCTATATTTTACTAACTATTAAGACTATTACTACGCTAGTATCCTATAGTTTACCTTAGTACTTTGGTAGTATCTTCTATCTAGTATAAACGAGTCTACTTGATATTATATATCTATACTATATATATCTTTACTAGTTATATAATAAAGATATATAGTAGAAGTTAGATAGTAGATAGCTTAGTTACTATTATCTTAGTTATAATCTAATTCCTACTTATCCTTCTATATAGTCTTATTATCCGCTTTACTATTAGATATTCCTTTAAAGCTTATAATATAAGCTATTATATCTTCTTATAAAGGGGTATTACTATAGAATTCTTCGTACGAGCTAATATATTAGCGTCTAGCTCTTAATTAATCTATACATAGATAATTTAATAACTAATATCCCTCCTTATAGTAAATAAAGTAGCGTTTTAGAGTTTACCTAGATAATCTATTATATTATTATTTTCCTTATATAGAAGATACTCCTATTCTCTTTATAAAGGAAGAGGGTTTATTCCCTCTACTACTACTACCTAGGTATCCTATACATAGTATTAAGGTATACTATTAATCTATATAGTATAATTCCTTTACTCTTATAAGTATTAGTTTACCTATCTATCTATTATAATCTAAAGTATAGATTATAGATTACTAAATAGTACTTTATATATTAGCTTAATTAAGAATATAGCTTACTCTAGTTCTAGTTAGCCTTAGTAGCTTGTACTACTATAGTATATAGGGGGACTTCCCCCTAAAAATCCCGTCTAAGTACCCTCTATACGAGGGTTAGCTTATTAATTATAATCTCTAGGACTTCGTATAGGTTTAGGGTTAGGTTCTTATATTTATATCGTGTAAATAATATTATTATCTAGTTAGTCTAGTACTAGTTATAGTTAATATTAGTATTAAAGTAGTTATTAAGTTTTTCGTATAGGTATTTCTAGTTATAGCTAGGGCCTATATTATATATATAATATATATTTATATAGCCTTCTAGGATATCTAGAAAGATGTTTAGATATTATACTTTATTAATATCTAATCTCTAGTATAGTTTAATAAAGATCCTAGTTTTATCTATAAGGATATTATATAGTTTTCCTATATAGTTATTATCCTTCTTCTATACCTTCTAGAATTAGATAAGTTTCTTAGGTAGTAGCTTATTATTAGTATAGGTTTAGGTTAGGGGTAATTTATATAGATTATAGGGTATTATAGTTTTACTAGTATACCTTAGTAGGTAGGTTCTAGGTAGGTTACTAATCCTACTAGTAATATAATAGTATATTTACTTTAGTTGTATAGGGGATAGGTTAAGCGTAGTATTAGTACTAGTATTAGAGATAGTTGTCTTAATAGTATAGGCGCTTATTAGTTTAATTCTACTAGCTCTATGCGTACTACCTAAGGTTTCTTACCTTTAATATCTTTGTGCGGGGTTTCTATCCTTAGAGTTAGGTTTATCTATATAGGAATTAGATTTCCTAATATATACCTCCCTAGGTTATACTATATAGCTTCTTACTCTAGAGATCCTTAACTTTAAGGGTATAGTTTATCCCTTTACTAGCTAGTACTACTAGTAGTTCTCTATAGAACGCGCGGTTAATTTATTCCTAGTAGTCCTCTATCTATTTATTAAAGTCTTTAATAAATACTTAGAGGAACTCCTTACCTATAAGGTTTATAAGCTATATTTATATAGCGCGTATCTAGCGTATAAGGCTAGTTACTCTAGTATTAGGTTAGATATATTAAATTAAGTCTATCTAATACTCTAATTTTACCTCTTTCTAGAGGGTTATATTAAGATACTTATACCTCTTACTATATCTTCCTATTATTCTTTATCTTCTATTATATCTTAGTAGCTCCTATATAAGCTATAGGTCTAGACTAGGTATCTTATTTAGATAGTATTTAGATAGTTTTACTATCTAGTTTCAATTATATAGTATTATATTTATTTATATAAGTTATATACTATCTCCTATTATTCTATATAGGGTCTTAGACGACTTATATACCCTATTGATATGGATTCAGTATGAGAGGCGTTCTATACGCTAAGCTCTGCGGTGCTTAGCGTAGCTCCCTCCTATATAATAGGGACCCTCTTAGTTATACTCGGTAGACTATATATCGATGCATAACTATACTACTCATGCCACATACACTATCTTACCCCTAACAGTTAGTAGCTCAGCTCTAACGATCTAAGGATCAATTCCAAAGGGTACGCTACTACTACCCGGCCTCGCGCACTATAGATAGCGTGATAAGCTAAAGTGCACTAATAGTAATATCAACACCCGCTAAGGGAAACCCCTTTAGCGCAGAAGAATATATTACATTTCAGCTTAGGGCTGCGATACTGAAAAAACTATAGATTACTTATTTTCAGGTCTTTCATTTCAGGTCCTTAATACTTTATTTACCTAGAAATCCGGACTAGGCAACTATAATAATAAAACGTTATTACTAGCTACGACGCTACTACTATAAACAGCTCGCGCAGTAGCTATAACCCTATTGCTTAAGGTAACTATAATAATAAACGTCATCATGCTATTATAAGTAAGTAGTACTAACCAACTAATCAACGACTATTTCTTTCAAATATTAAATACTATATTATAACTTGATGTTGTATTACTAGCTACGCTAATAAGGGAATAATTGGCGTAACTCTAATACCTAACTAAAGAGAAGGGTAACCCTACTAGTAAATTAAGGCCCTAGACGCTATAAGTAGCTAAGCTAGCGTAGAACTAAATAAATTAGACGCCGTCTATGCCCCTTTTAGGACATTAGTACGACCTCCTAAAGATCCCTACACTAACTTAAGTTATAGTATAGTAGCTTACATTGTTTTTGGGAGACTAGATTGAGTATCGCTAATTCTTAATATTAGAAACGACTACTATTATTAGAGTAGTAGTCGAGCTTTACAATCTACTATTAGTAGAAGAGTTAGTGCAGAAAAGACGTCCGAGCGATAAAGTGTTACTAGAACTAAGTTATCTATACCGCTAGTTATTTATAGTAGACAAAGTAATAGTAAAAGTAGTAGTAAAATAAGTAGTCGCTGCTTTTGAAGTAGACCTACTACTATTAACGACATACTAGTTGTATAGACGCTAGTTAGATAGTCTACTATAAGGAAACTACCTAAGTTTACCGGCACTATCTATAATATCCGAACTAAAATAAGGCCTAACTACACGCCTATAAAGCCTATAGAGGTAGATATATAGTAGAGAATTAATAATAATTAGCGAGTCACACTAATAAAGCCTTCGGAACGCTATAGAATTACTTTAGCGTTTCTCGATTGAACCGGCGCTAAGTGAATAGGGATAGCGCTAAAGCGGCCTTAATATAAGCTACTAATAATATTGACCTAGAACGTATAGTACTATTAGTTAAGGTGCTAGAGTGCTAACCTACTCTAGTCCTAGCGCCCCTAGTCCTAGTAATAGAGTAACCTCTAAGAGCCCCTTTAAAAGCCCTATATTATAAAGACTTGTTGCTACCCTCTACCTTAGACTAAGCTCGAAATCTTTTAATGCAATAGAACTTAAAATAAGTATACGAGAGATAAGCTTACAATAGTACTATAGATGATACGCTACATATAGTACGTAGTAACGCAAAAGCGTTAGGGAAGAAGTACTCTATAGTTACCGTCTCCCCTTAGTATTACTACTATAGATAATATAAGGGTAGACATTATAAGGTTATATATTATAAGGATGACCGTTGTTTAGATATACTAAGCTCCCTAAAGTTTTCTTAATCCTAAGCAAGGATAATATAGTAATAGCGATAGCCTTAGACCTAGTATTACTTAGTACAAGGTTTTTAAAATCAAGAGGACGAGGGACTAAGCTTAGTATAAAGGATTCAACGCAGCTACCTGTCTACGCGGCGTAGTAATATAACGCTAATATTAATATAGTAAGATATCTAATAGGAGTAGTAGTTAAACGCCTAATCTAAGGCCCTAAAGAAAGAATATATGCGGCGCTAGAAAGCTTAGTAATAGTAGAAAGAATAACTATACACTTGGATGCTAGTAGACTATAAATAGACGAGTTTTAAGGAAAGTTTAAATTATGCAGGCCGCCCTAGATACGCAAAACCACTATAGTAGAGATATTAGAGAAAGTTATGGTAAGAATAAACGAAACCCTGCTCGTAGTTCTTTTAAGCTATGAAATAAGACTAAAACTACTCTATAACCGCCGCAGGTAGTGCTAGTTACTGTGATGCTACTCGCTCGGCGCTAGTCGCTGCCCCTATAGCGCACCTATAAGTAACTATCCTACTACTATAAACGCAGGTACTAGCGCAGCCTATATAGATACTACTAGCGTATACTAGGTATAGCGCACGGAGCGAGAATAGTAGTTAAATAGTTTTATATTATCTATAGGAGTAGCCTTAATCTCAATAACCTCCGTAATCTCACTTAGTGCCTTAATTTCAATACCCTTAGTAGACTTACTTAGTACCTTTATAAGAGATAACTCTACTAGGCATGTACG